>NC_069437.1:4069331-4089331 GCF_026875155.1 Cherax quadricarinatus | reverse complement strand
TAAAGAAAAAATGGATATCAAATTGGGAAGGAGGAGTATCGAAGAAGTGAATGTTTTCAGATACTTGGGAGTTGACGTGTCGGCGGATGGATTTATGAAGGATGAGGTTAATCATAGAATTGATGAAGGAAATAAGGTGAGCAGTGCATTGAGGTATATGTGGAGACAAAAAACGTTATCTATGGAGGCAAAGAGGGGAATGTATGAAAGTATAGTAGTACCAACACTCTTATATGGGTGTGAAGCTTGGGTTGTGAATGCAGCAGCGAGGAGGCGGTTGGAGGCAGTGGAGATGTCCTGTCTAAGGGCAATGTGTGGTGTAAACATTATGCAGAAAATTCGGAGTGTGGAAATTAGGAGGTATGGAGTTAATAAAAGTACTACTCAAGAGGGTTGAATAGGGGTTGAGGTGGTTTGGTCATTTAGAGAGAATGGATCAAAGTAGAATGACATGGAGAGCATTTAAATCTGTAGGGGAAGGCGGGGTAGGGGTCGTTCTCGAAAAGGTTGGAAGGAAGGAGTATGGGAGGTTTTGTGAGCGTGGGGCTTGGACCTCCAGCAGGCGTGCGTGAGCGTGTTCGATAGGAGTGAATGGAGACGAATGGTATTTGGGACCTGACGATCTATTGGAGTGTGAGCAGGGTAATATTTAGTGAAGGGATTCAGGGAAACCGTTTATTTTTATATAGCCGGACTTGAGTCCTGGAAATGGGAAGTACAATGCCTGCACTCTAAAGGAGGGGTTCAGGATATTGGCAGTTTGGAGGGATATGTTGTGTATCTTTATACGTATATGCTTCTAAGCTGTTGCGTTCTGAGCACCTCTGCAAAAACAGTGATTATGTGTGAGGTGAAAGAGTTGAATGATGATGAAAGTATTTACTTTTTGGGGATTTTCTTTCTTTTTGGGTCACCCTGCCTCGGTGGGAGACAGCCGACTTTATTTATATAATATATAATTTTATAAAATAATATAAATATAATATATATATATATATATATATATAATATATATATAAAAACATTGTCTCTACGTCCACAGCAGGACTCGAACCTGCAAACTCTGTGTCAGAGTTCACAGTACTTTACCACGAGACTAGACCTGCGATAAGTATGGGCGCTTAACTGAAGCTAAGCGATGTTTCCCATACCCCGGGGCACCAAGCTCGTTTTGAAAGTTATTTCATCGAATCCTGCCACATGCAGTGGACAACGAAAGAGATTTGAAATGCTTAACAATTCGCAAACAGGCGAAATTACTTGGTGCCCGGGGGAATGGGAAAAATCGCTTAGCTTCGGCTAAGCGCCCATACTTATCGCAGGTCTAGTTCCGTGGTAGAGTGGACTTTGATACAGAGTTAGCAGGCTCGAGTCCTGCTGTGGACGTAGAGACAATGTTTATAATAATAAATATATATATATAAATTATATATATATATATATATATATTATATATATATATATATATTATATATATATGCAAGGAATTCGCGAGAGCATGCGAAATATACACAAACACTGATCTCTGGCTGAAGGAGACTCGAACCTACGAACCTTAGGACAAGGTACGCAGTGCTTTACCAATCTACCCACGGGCGTAAACGATGCCTGGGGAAAAAATTTAAAACAATGTTCACTACCATCCTTGATAATATTGCAACCAGTTAAAGAGGTTAGGATTAAACGAAGAACTGAACCTGGATGAATACTGAGAAAATTTGATAATATGAAATTCAGAGACCAGCTGCTAAAAAGATTTAAAGCAAACAGACAGGGTATTGCAGCACTAAATGAATTCCAAAGGGGGAGGAACGAGTACAGAGACTTATAAAAGGGGCAAAGGCAAAGCACTACTGCTCAAAAATTGAAGAGTATAAGCATAACCCCAGAAAGCTCTGGCAACAACTAAAACAGTTGGGGTAAGCCATAAGCCAGTAGATAGGTCTAACATAGTACTCACTATCGATAATGAGGTATGCCACGAAACATCTAAGGTGGCAAATTGCTTTAATTCCAAAACACATCTGTTGCATCAACACTAGTAAGTAACCCACCAGCTGCAAACAAATACCTTTAAAAAACAGACTCTGATAAGTTTCAAACATACTATACCAAAAAGGGGGAACCCCAAACAGTTGTCAACTAGTAAGTGTATCTCATGACTTTATTCAAAAAGAACTAAGGGAGGTTAAACCCAACTAAGACACAGACCCTGATAACATCCCGTCTAAGTTCCTAAAAGATGGGCTTCTGAACTGTCAATCCCTATTGCTCACATAATAAATCTTATCAATCACCACTAATACAGTACCGGAGGGGTTCAAGGAGGCCAGAAATCACTCCTATCTTCAAGAAAAATAGTAGTCTGATGTAAGCAACTAAGGGCCTGTTAGTATAACTCAGTAAAAATATCTAAAATTCTAGAGAGGGCGGTGTAATTTTCAAGTAGTTAAGTACCTTAAGACAACAACATTCTCCATAGCTACAATCGGCTTTAGAAGATCCTACCAACCGACACCTCCCTTATTAATCTGATGGATTACCTGAGAACTGAAATGTCAAAGGGGAACCTCATAGGCATGGTAACCTTAGACCTGCAAAAGGCCTTCGATACTGTCAACCACAATATATTATGTAATAAACTTCAAGCTATTGGGATAGGTTCGTAGACTGGTTTAAGTCCTACCCTTTGCAACAGGAGACAAATAGTCAAAAACAACAAAAAAGAATCAGAACCCCTGCCGATAACATGTGGAGTTCCCCAAGGTAGTATTCTGGTCCCTTATTATTCTTATGTTAGTCAATGATATGCCTATCATGTCAAGTGCAAACTCCTACTGTATGCAGATGACAGTGCTCTGTTAGTGTCAGGTAAAGACCCACAAGATATTGCTAATGTTTTAACACTGGAACTGGGGTCCCTGCAGCAAATGGTTAGTAGACAACAAACTATCATTACCCTAGGGAAAACTGAAGCCATTCTCTTGGCACAAACAAAACTGAGAAGGGTAAATAATTTTTAAAAGTTCAATGTAAGGGAGCCCATCACTTTGGTTTCCATCATAAAATATTGGGAATCCCCTTTGACCCATGCATGTCAGGAGAATTGATAGGGAACAGTGTAGTAAAGAAAGCGAAAGCCAAACTGAAGTTTTCCCGTATAACAAGCCAGTGTCTACCTACTGAGGCTCGCAGGACCCTATGTCTAGCCCTTAACAATGCCATATGGATTACGCTTGCTCTCTTGTACTCCTGCCTTGACAAAAAAACTGAAAGATAGACTGCAAATCACCCAGAAACAAAATCGTAAGAATCCATCCTGGGCTGGGACCAAGAGAACAGTAGGCGGATGAATTTCAGCAGTTGGATATGCAAATGTTGAAGACAGAGTAAAACAACCCGAACTAAATCATGTTTTTAAAATTGCTCACAAACAATGTCCAAATATCTTGCTGTCAATTTTGTCAAGGTTTGGGGAAACCCAAAACAATCATAGTACTAGGGGAGAGAGCACAACTTTGTAGTACCCACATCAGTGGCCAGGGTTCAAAACACCTTTTATTGTACAGCAATAAAGGAATGGAACAGACTACCCGCACATGTCAAAGCCAGTCATAGCGTGAACCAGTTCAAGAAGAGTGCCAAAAGGTGTCTGATGAATGTACTACAGAAAGGGAGGGGAATGATTTTCTATTTTTTAGCTAACATACGTGTAAATTTTTAAACCTTATTCCTTGTAATAACCCTCGTATTGTAGATATCTTAATGACCTTGGTGTAGCAGATAGTCTTTTTAGTATGATAATAAGATGTTATCTTCATTGTAGAATAATAAGAAAATATTATAACCTTTATACTATAATAAAAAAGGTAAAAGGACCCCAATGGAAATAAGTCACTCTGTCTGACTTTTTTGGGGTATCCTGGGTTCCCTACACATATGCTGCATGAAAGATAATTCTATGTAACTGTATTTGTGTTTACCTAAAATAAACTTACTTTACTTACTTACTTACTTACTACTGGGAAGGTTGGAGGGAGGGGTAAGGAGCGTTTTTGATGGGAGTGAATGGAGACAAATGGTTTTTAATACTTGACGTGCTTTTTGGAGTGTGAGCAAAGTAACATTTATGAAGGGTTTTAGGGAAACCGGCAGGCCAGACTTGAGTCCTGGAGATGGAAGTACAGTGTCTGCACTCTGAAGGAGGGGTGTTAATGTTGCATTTTAAAAAAACTGTAGTGTAAAGCACCCTCTGGCAAGACAGTGAGAGTGAATGATGGTGAAAGTTTTTCTTTTCGGGCCACCCTGCCTTGGGGGGAATCGGCCATGTGATAATAAAAAAAAAAATAATAATATATATATATATATATATATAAATATATATATAAATATATATATATAAATATATATATATATATAATATAAAATATAATATAGAAATAAGATCACAGTAAACAGTGATTTCAGAATATGCAAAACAACCATGTGAAAGAATAGCGAAATTCCCAAGCGCTTTCGTCACTACTCACTTTAAATCATTGTTTCTTGATAATGTGAGTAGTCACGAAAGCGCTTGGAATTTCGCTATTCTTTCACAGTGGTTGTTTTGCATATATAATATATATATGTCGTGCCGAATAGGCAGAACTTGCGATCTTGGCTTAAATAGCAACGCTCTTCTTGCCATATAGGACAAGCGAAAATTTGTTTATGCAATAATTTCGCAAAAATCTTCGTAAACCTAACGAAAAAAATATATCACATTGCGTTTGTTTAGTATTAAATTACTGTAAACGTATTTAAAATATATTTAGTAGGATTAGCCTAAAATAAATTGCGCTTTTTATAATAAGGTTAGGTAAGTTTTCTAAGATTCTTTTGGTGGAAAATTAAGAATTTTTACATTAACATTAATGAAAAAAATGTCTTTAAACGTCTAAGAGAAATTTTCAGAAAGGACTTGATTTTAGATGAGTTCTAACTAATTGACCAGTTTTACATATTCGGCACGACATTTTATATATATATAAATATATATATTATATATATTATAATATATATATATATATATATATATATATATATATATATATATAATATATATATATATATACACACACACACACACAAGAAGATCACAGTAAACAGGTGATATCACAATATGCAGAACCACCACTGTGAAAAAAATAATGAAATTCCAAGGAATGTAACAATCATGTTTCATAAAAAAGCAGTTTTGAAAATAATATATTTCTTTTGGTTTATATAAACTGAATTCATTTATAATTAATAAAATTTGAGAAGAATTTAATGATACGTTAGACAAGTAAAAAATCTTAATGCTTGGGTAGAGTATCACTTGTGTTTCACCGAGTCGGGTGTTGTGACGTGATTATGAGGTGTAGACTTGCCCTTATATACCTTCCTGTTGATGCTTCATTTTTATATTTCCTTGAAAATGTGAGAAGTCACGAAACCGCCTGAAATTTCACTTTTTTTTCACAGTGGTTGTTATATAATATATAATATATATATAAATATATATATATATATATATATATATATATATATATATATATATATATATATATATATATATATATTTTTTTTTTTTTTTTTTTCAACAAGTCGGTCGTCTCCCACCGAGGCAGGGTGACCCAAAAAAGAAAGAAAATCCCCAAAAAGAAAATACTTTTCATCATCAAACATTTTCACCACACTCCACATTTCATGTTTTTGCAGAGGTGCTAGAATAAAATCAGAAGCTCCCACATTAAATCAAAAATAAAAATTATATATATATATAAAATTTTTAATATATATATTATATTATATTATATTTTAGGACTGAGGGCAAACCCCAGGGTACAGGAATTAAGGAAATATATTTTTTTTTTTTAATTTTTAAAGTTAATGCTAAGCGAACTCGTAAACACAGTTAAATAGCACATAAAAAGGGGAAAAGGGGGGGTCAGAAACAGCGATATCGACACAGAATATTTTGGGCGGGGCCAGAAACTAGATCATTTCGGGAAGGTTCTTTAAATACATTACGGGGCTGGCGATGACTAAAACTCTCACTAAAAGCTCACCACAGCATTTTTGTGGGCTAACTCAATTAACACCACATTGCCCACAGCCAGTGATCCTTGCGGCCAAGTGTTTTTTATTTTTCCGCGCGGTCAAAGAGCTCGATTACCCAAAAAACCAAAACACACAAACACACTAACATCTATCTAAATACATATATAAAAATTTTGGTTTTTTGCATCCCGAACCCGCTTTTTGCGATTTTTGCATTTTAATATTTAAAATTTTTTTAAAAATTAATAAATATTATATATATATTTTATATATAAATAAAAAATATATTATTTTATTTTTATAATAATATAATATATATATATATAAAATTATTATATAATAATATATAATTTTATATAAAAAATTTTAAAATATATATATATATAAATTTTTATATAAAAATATATATATATTATAATATATATATAAAATATAAATATTAATATAAATTTTATATATCTTTAAAATATAAATAATATAAAAAATTATAAAAAAAAATTATATATAATATTTAAAAATATATATTAAAAAAAATATATATATTATAATTTAAAATATATATAAAATTTTTAATATATATAATTTTTTATATTTTAAAATATATTATAAAAAAAAAATATATAATAATATATATATTAAAAATTAATATAAAATATATATTATATATATAAAAAAAATAATAATTAATATAAATATAATAAAATATATTAATTAAATATATAAAAATATATATAAAAAAATATATATATTTAAAAAAATAATATATATTATATATTATTAAAAAATATAATTTTATAATTAATATATATATATATATAATATACACTAGACTATGCAGCACCGGTGTTTAACCCGCACTTATGTTTAGCAGCTGAATTAAGTGCAAATATATGCAACGAGGGTAGTTCCAGAGTTAAACGATGTAAGCTACGAGAGAAGCGGAGAAAACTGAAGAACCGGGGACATAAAAAATATTCCTAAAAACTGGCAGGGCAGACAAAGACAGAGGGGGCAGAAACAGATTTATGAGGGCCAAGTTAGTTAGACAGAGGAGTTAGTCATCTCCCTATTAGGAAGCATTTCTTCACACTCCAGAGTGGTCAGGAAGGGAAATGACTAAGTAGCAGTAAAGGCAGGTTCCATACGCAGTTTTAAAAGTATGACTGAGCCTACGAGGTTAGGAGGCAGTGAATCTAGATACAGCTAGCTAAAAGCAGGGCCAGGAGTTGAGATGCGACCCCTGGAAGCTGAAATATGCGAGTTCAAGGTACGCACTAGCAAGCGAGTGTGCGGTATACTGTGGTGTACTGAGACTCTACACCCACAACCAACAGTATACTGTGGTGTACTGAGACTCGACACCCACAACCAACAGTAGGTGATGTATGAAATGTTTCTAGGGCTCACTTACACTTCCCCTTTCCCTTCAGTTACAGACAACGATGAATGATTCAGCCCTCAACAACTATATTATCCGCAACATTATTACGGTATGTCCTAAGTTTTATTTAAACAATTTGCTTCGATACGATCAAAGCAGTGTAAAAAACTGAATTTACTCCCAAGCATTGAAACTTAAGATTTTTTGTAGCAATTAGTTCTAATCACAAGGTCTTTCATGAACAGCAACTCTCGTAAACAAGATTAAACAAAAAAGTAATTACAGGCATTACACATGATATACTTCAGGTACTCTTGCTGCCTACTGCTACGTAGTGGATATTTTCCTGTGTAAAAGTTTGACAGGTGGCAAGTTTATGAAGATTATCACGATCAAAACACAAGCTGCTGGTCAAGATTAATGAACTCTTCTATCAAATTATTCTTGTTAGTATTTCAATACTTTCGAGGCTTGGAAAAACTATGCCGATATTTCACATAACAATCTTAAGAACAATTAGAACAACATTGATCTGACGTTCACGTACCTGTGGTGTACCCGTATTCGGTTTCTAGTACTGTTTTTTCTACTTACGAGAGTCCGTAACGGATGAATTATCTGACTGTTAAAACAACTAATATTAGTATAAACAATTTATGAAGTAAAATAGAGAAAATAGATAAAGCTTAGACAAAACAACTTACAAATTTAAATTCAAAGCTGAAGTGTTTGACTACCATTTTACCACGGGTAAAGCTTAACATAATGGCGCCTAGCTACCAATTACTAGGAAGCCCGCATAACCTTGGTTTGTCTAACAGCGCTCCAATAATTTTCCAATACAACAAGGTCCCGGCACTTCCCTCTTCCTTTTATACTCAGGGTGAAATGCAAAATTTCCATCTATCAACATAAGATTAAAAGAATGAGAAACCACAGGATTAGCACTGTCAGTGTTCTTGTTAAAATATGTGAGGTTTGTTATCCACGCGCCCATCCTTCCCGGAGATAATAGTACACACAGCCTCATGACAGATGATACAGAGCAATTAACACAGACTTTCAACTCTTGTCATGAACAATTCGTACGACATTCAACAATAAACGTCCCATTACATAACTTTGTAATTCTGTAATAAGTGTCCTACAGGTGCTGCAATTAATTTTAATTCATATCCATATTTAAAAAAAAATACCCCATTAAATACGTGCTGATTATAATGTAACATTACAACTACATCTGGATCACAAACTCCCAACTCGTTTACAATTATGTAAGTTCTGATTAACAAGATAATCGATAACCAGTTTTAACAAGTACATTGTGCCAATGTGTGAGTCATAAGTCTTGTAATCCTTCACACAGTGATTTCATTGATAAATACTCTGTGATCAGCAGCATCAACAGAAGCATCACGGGCAAGCAATTAATAACCCCAACACCTCCATTTAGGACTCTACATATCAGTAATCAAATCTTTAGGAAAATACGGTAATAATGATGAAATGTTCAAAATGAGATATCATAATGAGCAGTACAATGCTTATTCACTTGAGCTCAAACCTCAGAATGTAATCTAACAATCTATTATATACTACAAGCAATTTGATTTTAAATAGTATTACTAGAGTATTATCAGTGCTTTTGCTAATAGTAGATTTAACACTACTGATTATTACTATTTTACTATGAGCAGCGCTGCCGCCCAATAAACTCAGCCCTTTGGGCAAAAAACTATTATCACTACCATGGTTATATGAACTTATAAGCTTTATCAACTGTCGGTTGTGCTTCCCATATTATTTCAGATATAATTTGCTGACAGTCATATACCTACCTATTACTTAATAATTAAAATCCATATTCTGAATTTTTAAACACTGACGAAAGCCACGAAACTGTAAAAACTTTTAGACAGGAAAATGGAAATCATCGAGGGGGATTTTTAAATTAAAATAATGAGAGGAAATTGATCACATGTATATAGTGGATACGACCCCTTAAAGAAGTGCAGGAATGCTTTTCTTCAACACACGGTGACAGCCAACTAGGAGGAACGTGTTTCACCTAATTCTGACAAACAAGAAAATCCTGATAAATTTGTTAGTGAATTAAATTGTAGAGATTGTTACCCTGAATGGATAAACAAATATTTAAAAAGACAATTTAGCAAATAACCGCTAATCGCTAGTTATCACCGCTTTGGTAGTCAACTTGCAGTCAGCAGTACACATACCTCTCAATATGACCATACACTGAATGGGAGGTAGTCATGTTTGATTCAAGAAACCAGTTGCTCAAATTCCTTGAATCAGAAGCACTTCACCAGTATAAAGACATTCCCCTGATTGAAGGATGTAGTCTTCCATATACGATGATGCAATATGAAATTTACAAACCTACATTTCCAGAAAATTCATGCCATTTAAAGTTTTGTCACCCTTTTTTTTGGGCGAAGCCTAGTTTCAAGGCTTTTTGTGTATCCCTATGTTCATGGGATATGGATATAAGGTGCACGATAAAGTGGTAGCTCCGGCGGCTATTGCACATCCTGAGCTTGATGCGCACTCGCAAGACCTCAGGTACTCTCACACTGGATACAGCAAGAGAACAAAGAAAACTTATGCTAGGAACCTGGAACCTATTATGTACAGCATACTATATTTCCCAACAGTTTTCAAAGCAGAGTAAAAGATGAATCACATTTCACCAAGCGATTCCGATACTAGTCCGTGTCAGCATACCGCAGGCCAGCGCTTACATTATCAAATAAGTGTTCTTGGGATGCATAACATGGGTAAGATATCTAGCCTTCACTCTCAAGGTCCCGGGTTCATTCTCCGGTCAGGTCGGTGTGTTCATGGTAGAGGAATTTCACGAGCTGAGTCTTAAGGTCCTGGGTGGGTGCCGGCTCCTCTGCAGCGGTAAACTGGCCATATAAGAGCACGGAGCTCCGACACATGGTAAGCGTCCGCCGTACTACGTTGAAACACTCCCAGAAACCACCAACTGCAGAAATAGGCGTGGATGGCCCCTGAAGATCAGAACCTGTGACTGATTTCGAGTTTTTCTACCCTCAGTTCTGCCTAGGGGAACGCTTTTCTGCTGATTGCCTGTTCAATCTGGTTGTTACTGAAGGTCGGCTGGGCCACACATTTATCGCAGCCTGGTTGATCGGGTATTTGAAGGCAGCAGTAACCCATATCCCTCTAGAAAACTTTTACAGGTGTTTCCGCAATATTTCGGATATCTGCTTGCAGCAGGCTGAATAGGTGTTGGTATCATTTTTCACTACTAAGTGACACAGGTATTGGTATCACCCTTAAAAAGTAATGCAGGTGTTGATATCACCTACAGATTGAGCGAGCTAAGTGTATCAACAGTCTCAAGTCTGGGTCTAGCATAACATTATGACTCACGAAACCTTCAATATCTTTTTCACATTTGTATACACAGCATATGTGAGCGTCTAACAACAAATCCAGAGCAGAAAGATCAAAATATGGTACAAAAATCTTTTCTTCATTTTATTTACCATGACCTTCGCACCATCCAAACATCATCTCACATTTCTTAAAAAAAAAAAATTATTTACTCTGGAATTATTACCGTTCAGATTAAAAAAATGATTTATGAAAGGCAAAGGACTAAGAATTAGCATTGAGACTGTATAACTTATTAGACTACTCGTAAGGTTATATAAAACTATTTAACAGCTGATATTTCTTTCTTAGGTTTTCTTCCCAAAATTTAAAACAGAAACAAACCTTCTATATATTTTGAGTCCTCCCTAATACATTTATAAAGACGACAACGAACGAGATTAGTTCATAGAGTACTATTTAACGAGCCCAGATAAGTAGCAATAAAACTGGTTGTGTACCAAGTACTACTTAAAACTTAATGAACGACAATGAACCCTCATGAATCTACTAGTGCTAGGTAATAACACGTTAACGACAACCAACCCAGTCACTTGCCAATCACTAGTACCAAACAGCTACCCACTGGCCGGGCACCACCCATTATACACCTGGGAACAGCCTCTACTTCGCGTGTAGAAAGCTTCTCCTAGCGGCTGGCGAGTTTGACTGTTTTACTTACTTTACTGCCGCCGCCATTACTGACACCCAGTTCACCTGCAGTATTCCTATTACCAGAGCTCGTTAGAGGAAGTGACGTGTGTTAAGATAGATGGCACAAATGGCGGTTTCAATGTTATGAAGGACCTTCATGGGCAAGACGTGCAGGGCAGCCACCTAGATGATACTACGAAGTAGCGTGGACAGCACTACTTCAAGTAGTAAACTAGCAACCAGAGTCGCTACGTTCTTTAGTTGATGTTCCGTCACAACAGGGTTTCCAAGGCAATATGCCAATATCCCAAAGGTAATATTCATAACCTATTCTACTACGCACAATTATAATACTTCACAAGATTCAAAACACCAACGATATACCTGTGTTGAGCGAGAACACTATTAAAATTAATGACGAAGACATGACTGCGTCTCTGCACTTAAAAAGGGCACATCTTATAATATATAATAGTGATGGCACATGCTTGGCGGCTAATCACCCTGCCCAAGATTTATTCTCTACCGTCTCTCAGCCAATGCTTCACTTCACTACTCCACTAAAGCAAACACAGTTGCCACATTTTCCAATGTCATTAGTTTCAATTCCGACAAATATTCCTTTTAATAAATACACGCTAATGCATAATAACTTGTAAATATTAACGCACACAAGTAGCTATTGAAGTTTTCACAGCATGCCGATTATATTTCAATATTACTTTCGTGAGTATCTGCATCTTCATCTGTGGCATATCTGTCCAAGAATAAACTTTAGAGTACGCATGAAAAACTCAAGCTATTACCGGTCACAGACAGTCGTTTTGTATGACTAGCGGGGGTGTCCCGGGCCAACGTAAAGCCCTACCACCAAGCTTTGACGAGGAGAGCGACACAGTGAGGGCGCGGAGCAGCGACGCTGACTGCCTGCGTGGCTACCGCAAAGTAAGGTTGTAAGAACACGTGGGAGCTGACACTGGGGAGGTGGAGGCAGCACTACAACAGCTTCCACAACAGCACGCTCACTAACGCACACCGCAGCGCTTCACTACACATCCCTGGCTCTACGCTATGATCGTGACTTCCCCTCGCGCTCATGCTCCACAATTTTTCATTCTGTTAACCCCCCACAGCTCCTCTAAGGAAACCTTTCGTATTATTGGATGTTGTTATACACCTGTTGAGAGACTTATCTGATGATACATACACTCCCAGTCACCTGCCTCTCAAATACACACACTAGCACTGCTGTTTATGGTTGACGCTCAATATGCGACGTGGCAACTCCCATGTCGAGACAAACGTTTACATCGAGTTCACGAGAATTTCCCCTGATGAACATGTCGTCTCATAATTTTTAATGCATCATCAATCAATGAGTTGAGATTTTTAAAATAAACCTATACTCAAAAAAAACTAATTAACCAATGGACGAAAAACGGTCCCAAATTTAGAGTTCGAAGACCATCAATTTCGAGCTATCCATCAAGAGGATCCCAACATAAACATTATCAAGAGTAATAATAATAATGGGGGCAAATCAATAACAGTCACCATGAGTTCACTTGATACCAGGACGAAGGCACCCCTAGTGCATTTGATCATTAGTACACAAATTCACTACGTGTTACATGATGTGATCTATAATTTCTAACTAGTGGACCGGTAAATCACCAGAAAACCTCGCTCATTTGACCAAAACTTCCAGTTAACTGATCATACGACTGAAAACTGTCAGAAAACATTTGTCCTGTTTCCTGACGAATGAACAACCACTACCACCAGTTGCACGATGTCCACACACTACATCATCCAATGGTTGCAGCTCGGAGACTGCGTGCGGCTAGCAGTAACAGGCTGGTTGACGAAAACTTCTTGATCTAGATTGTTTAGGTAACACACTTGTGGGGTGAGGGGGAAAGTGGTGATAAGGGAAGAATAAGTTGGTGAAAACAAGATTAAATGAGACCTTGATCTGCCGGGAGGCCTGGTCTGGGACCAGGGTGTGGGGTACCTTGATCTTGGGACCAGGGTGTGGGGTACCTTGATCTGCCGGGAGGCCTGGTCTGGGACCATGGTGTGGGGTACCTTGATCTGCCGGGAGGCCTGGTCTGGGACCAGGGTGTGGGGTACCTTGATCTGCCGGGAGGCCTGGTCTGGGACCAGAGTGTGGGGTACCTTGATCTGCCGGGAGGCCTGGTCTGGGACCAGGGTGTGGGGTACCTTGATCTGCCGGGAGGCCTGGTCTGGGACCAGGGTGTGAGGTATCTTGATCTTGGGACCAGGGTGTGGGGTACCTTGATCTGCCGGGAGGCCTGGTCTGGGACCAGGGTGTGGGGTACCTTGATCTGCCGGGAGGCCTGGTCTGGGACCAGAGTGTGGGGTACCTTGATCTGCCGGGAGGCCTGGTCTGGGACCAGGATGTGGGGTACCTTGATCTGCCGGGAGGCCTGGTCTGGGACCAGGGTGTGGGGTACCTTGATCTGCCGGGAGGCCTGGTCTGGGACCAGGGTGTGAGGTATCTTGATCTTGGGACCAGGGTGTGGGGTACCTTGATCTGCCGGGAGGCCTGGTCTGGGACCAGGGTGTGGGGTACCTTGATCTTGGGACCAGGGTGTGGGGTACCTTGATCTGCCGGGAGGCCTGGTCTGGGACCAGGGTGTGGGGTACCTTGATCTGCCGGGAGGCCTAGTCTGGGACCAGGGTGTGGGGTACCTTGATCTGCCGGGAGGCCAGGTCTGGGACCAGGGTGTGGGGTACCTTGATCTTAGGACCAGGGTGTGGGGTACCTTGATCTGCCGGGAGGCCTGGTCTGGGACCAGGGTGTGGGGTACCTTGATCTGCCGGGAGGCCTGGTCTGGGACCAGGGTGTGGGGTACCTTGATCTTGGGACCAGGGTGTGGGGTACCTTGATCTTGGGACCAGGGTGTGGGGTACCTTGATCTGCCGGGAGGCCTGGTCTGGGACCAGGGTGTGGGGTACCTTGATCTGCCGGGAGGCCTAGTCTGGGACCAGGGTGTGGGGTACCTTGATCTGCCGGGAGGCCAGGTCTGGGACCAGGGTGTGGGGTACCTTGATCTGCCGGGAGGCCTGGTCTGGGACCAGGGTGTGGGGTACCTTGATCTGCCGGGAGGCCTGGTCTGGGACCAGGGTGTGGGGTACCTTGATCTGCCGGGAGGCCTGGTCTGGGACCAGGGTGTGGGGTACCTTGATCTTGGGACCAGGGTGTGGGGTACCTTGATCTTGGGACCAGGGTGTGGGGTACCTTGATCTGCCGGGAGGCCTGGTCTGGGACCAGGGTGTGGGTTACCTTGATCTGCCGGGAGGCAGGGACTTGAGCTAGAGTTCGTCACGGCCACGCTAGCTGGAGATTCGTCTGTAAGAACTTGCATTTGTGGTCACAGAGGTGCCTGTGCTAACCTTCCTATGGTGTAGAAATATACCTAGTTGGACAAATCTTATTGTGGCTAGCAGGTCTAGTGGCTAACGCAACGGGCTGGAGTTTTGAGACTCTCTGACCGCGGGTTCAATCCCGGCCGGGGTATGGTTTGTTTGCAATCGTGTCATTACGATTTCGTGAGTCTTGGTGACTGTGGTAGGTAGATGTGGGATGTGGCTGTAGTGGACGGCAGTTATGGTTTGTAGTGGGCGGTGGTTGTGGTAGGTAGTTGTAGGGGTGGTTGTGATGGGTGAAAGGTTGTGGAGGGCTGCGGTTATGCTGGGTGGATGATGATGTGGGTGATGATTACAATAACCACTGTCATCATCCCTCTCTAATAACCACTACTACCATCACCCCTCTCTAATAACTACTACCATCACCCCTCTCTAATAACTACTACCATCACCCCTCTCTAATAACTACTACCATCACCTCTAACTACCATCACCCCTCTCTAATCACTACGATCACATCTCTACCTACCTGTTTACCTACGTGAAAGTTGTTCCGGGGGTCAACGCCCCCGCGGCCCGGTCCATGACCAGACCTCCCGGTAGATCAAGGCCTGATCAGCCAGGCTGTTATTGTTGGCAGTCCACAGTCGAACGTACAAACCACAGCCCGGGGATCAACGCCCCCGTGGCCCGGTCCATGACCAGGCCTCCCGGTGGATCAGGACCTGATGAACGAGGCTGTTACTGCTGGCCGCACGTAGTCCAACGTACGAACCACAGCCCGGCTGATCAGGTACTGACTTTAGGTATCTGTCCAGCTCCCTCTTGAAGACAACCAGGGATCTATTGGTAATCAAGTCCCTCTTGAAGACAGCTAGGAGCCTACTCGTAACTCCCTTCATGCATGAGATGAGAGTCTACAGTCTTGGGCCCATTACACTTAAAGTTTTCCGGTGTACTTACGGCACCGCTGCTTTTCACTGTTTCTATGTTGCACCGTCTGCCCACTTTTTTTTGTTTCACCTTTCATTAACATGTATTGTCATTAAATGTCCATCTTTAAATACCTCTACCATCATCACCACACCCGTCCATTACCACTGCCACCATCACGCCCCTCCCTTTAATTACCTTTTACTGTCATAACTCAAACCGCCGCCGTCAGCCCCCTAGTGTCACCACTCACCAACCTAGTCATCACATTCCCTTCACCACCCACCAGCACCGTCACCACCCACCAGCACCGTCACTACCCACTAGCACCGTCACCATCCACCAGCACCGTCACTACCCATTAGCACCGTCACCACCCACCAGCACCGTCACCACCCACCAGCACCGTCACCACCCACCAGTACCGTCACCACCCACCAGCACCGTCACCACTCACCAGTACCGTCACCACACACCAGCACCGTCACCACCAACCAGTACCGTCACCACCCACCAGTACCGTCACCACCCACCAGCACCGTCACCACCCACCAGCACCGTCACCACCCACCAGTACCGTCACCACCCACCAGTACCGTCACCACCCACCAGTACCGCCACCACCCACCAGTACTGTCACCACCCACCAGTACCGTCACCACCCACCAGTACCGTCACCACCCACCAGTACCGTCACCACCCACCAGTACTGTCACCACCCACCAGTACCGTCACCACCCACCAGTACCGTCACCACCCACCAGTACCGTCACCACCCACCAGTACCGTCACCACCCACCAGTACCGCCACCACCCACCAGTACTGTCACCACCCACCAGTACCGTCACCACCCACCAGTACCGTCCACCACACCACCATACCGCGTCACCACCCACCAGTACCGTCACCACCCACCAGTACCGTCACCACCCACCAGTACCGCCACCACCCACCAGTACTGTCACCACCCACCAGTACCGTCACCACCCACCAGTACCGTCACCACCCACCAGTACCGCCACCACCCACCAGTACCGTCACCACCCACCAGTACCGTCACCACCCACCAGTACCGTCACCACCCACCAGTACCGTCACCACCCACCAGTACTGTCACCACCCACCAGTACCGTCACCACCCACCAGTACCGTCACCACCCACCAGTACCGTCACCACCCACCAGTACCGTCACCACCCACCAGTACCGTCACCACCCACCAGTACCGTCACCACCCACCAGTACCGTCACCACCCACCAGTACTGTCACCACCCACCAGTACCGTCACCACCCACCAGTACCACCACCCACCAGTACAGTCACCACCCACCAGTACCGTCACCACCCACCAGTACTGTCACCACCCACCAGTACCGTCACCACCCACCAGTACTGTCACCACCCACCAGTACCGTCACCACCCACCAGTACCGTCACCACCCACCAGTACCGTCACCACCCACCAGTACCGTCACCACCCACCAGTACCGTCACCACCCACCAGTACCGCCACCACCCACCAGTACCGTCACCACCCACCAGTACCGTCACCACCCACCAGTACCGCCACCACCCACCAGTACCGTCACCACCCACCAGTACCGTCACCACCCACCAGTACCGCCACCACCCACCAGTACCGTCACCACCCACCAGTACCGTCACCACCCACCAGTACCGTCACCACCCACCAGTAGCGTCACCACCCACCAGTACAGTCACCACCCACCAGTAGTCACCACCCACCAGTACAGTCACCACCCACCAGTACCGCCACCACCCACCAGTACCGTCACCACCCACCAGTACAGTCACCACCCACCAGTACAGTCACCACCCACCAGTACAGTCACCACCCACCAGTACCGTCACCACCCACCAGTACCGTCACCACCCACCAGTACCGCCACCACCCACCAGTACCGTCACCACCCACCAGTACCGTCACCACCCACCAGTACAGTCACCACCCACCAGTACAGTCACCACCCACCAGTAGTCACCACCCACCAGTACAGTCACCACCCACCAGTACCGTCACCACCCACCAGTACCGTCACCACCCACCAGTACCGTCACCACCCACCAGTACAGTCACCACCCACCAGTACAGTCACCACCCACCAGTAGTCACCACCCACCAGTACCGTCACCACCCACCAGTACCGCCACACCACCCACCAGTACCGCCACCACCCACCAGTACCGTCACCACCCACCAGTACCGCCACCACCCACCAGTACCGCCACCACCCACCAGTACCGTCACCACCCACCAGTACCGTCACCACCCACCAGTACCGCCACCACCCACCAGTACCGTCACCACCCACCAGTACCGCCACCACCCACCAGTACCGTCACCACCCACCAGTACCGTCACCACCACCAGTACAGTCACCACCCACCAGTACCGTCACCACCCACCAGTACAGTCACCACCCACCAGTACAGTCACCACCCACCAGTAGTCACCACCCACCAGTACCGTCACCACCCACCAGTACCGCCACCACCCACCAGTACCGTCACCACCCACCAGTACCGTCACCACCCACCAGTACCGCCACCACCCACCAGTACCGCCACCACCCACCAGTACCGTCACCACCCACCAGTACCGCCACCACCCACCAGTACCGCCACCACCCACCAGTACCGTCACCACCCACCAGTACCGTCACCACCCACCAGTACCGCCACCACCCACCAGTACCGTCACCACCCACCAGTACCGTCACCACCCACCAGTACCGTCACCACCCACCAGTACCGTCACCACCCACCAGTACAGTCACCACCCACCAGTACAGTCACCACCCACCAGTACAGTCACCACCCACCAGTAGTCACCACCACCAGTACCGTCACCACCCACCAGTACCGCCACCACCCACCAGTACCGTCACCACCCACCAGTACCGTCACCACCCACCAGTACAGTCACCACCCACCAGTACAGTCACCACCCACCAGTAGTCACCACCCACCAGTACAGTCACCACCCACCAGTACCGTCACCACCCACCAGTACCGTCACCACCCACTAGTACCGCCACCACCCACCAGTACCGTCACCACCCACCAGTACCGTCACCACCCACCAGTACAGTCACCACCCACCAGTACAGTCACCACCCACCAGTAGTCACCACCCACCAGTACAGTCACCACCCACCAGTACCGTCACC
This sequence comes from Cherax quadricarinatus, assembly GCF_026875155.1. NCBI lineage: Eukaryota > Metazoa > Arthropoda > Malacostraca > Decapoda > Parastacidae > Cherax > Cherax quadricarinatus. The sequence continues at coordinate 4,070,268 of NC_069437.1, read as the reverse complement.
ACCCACCAGTACCGTCACCACCCACCAGTACCGTCACCACCCACCAGTACAGTCACCACCCACCAGTAGTCACCACCCACCAGTACAGTCACACACCCACCAGTACCGTCACCACCCACCAGTACCGTCACCACCCACCAGTACCGTCACCACCCACCAGTACAGTCACCACCCACCAGTACCGTCACCACCCACCAGTACCGTCACCACCCACCAGTACAGTCACCACCCACCAGTACAGTCACCACCCACCAGTAGTCACCACCCACCAGTACAGTCACCACCCACCAGTACCGTCACCACCCACCAGTACCGTCACCACCCACCAGTACCGTCACCACCCACCAGTACAGTCACCACCCACCAGTACAGTCACCACCCACCAGTACAGTCACCACCCACCAGTACAGTCACCACCCACCAGTAGTCACCACCCACCAGTACAGTCACCACCCACCAGTACCGTCACCACCCACCCGTACATTTAAAACAGGTTTTCCTTGTCTGGAGTTTGACCCTTCATTTCCACTTTATTTTTTTACAATATTTAACTGATAATTAAGAACAGGACTCGGAGTCAATATCATTTATCACACGTCGTAAAAAATAATTAGAGACTTTATTATTGGAAGATCTAACTTAACTTTCTTAACTCTCGATATTAGTATTTACATTTCATATATGTGGCGTGTAACATTATCCACGAACCTTCTAGATCAAGTACACTCTGACGAATAATAAGTCAAAATACCGTGGATGGAGTAAGTCACCAGACCCTCGGCACCTGGTGAGGAATCTCATCTCTGTCCTGGCCCATGTCATGCCTTTACCTTTGATGAGTACCTGAGAGTTTGTTTGTTCCTGGAGCCTCTTCCCTGGGTCAAGCTTGTCTAGAGCTTACCTGGTAAACCAGGCTATTTACTGCTCCTGGCGGCCT
>NC_069437.1:4001831-4064331 GCF_026875155.1 Cherax quadricarinatus | reverse complement strand
TTTTATGTTTCCATGTCATTCTACTTTGCCCTTCCTTAAATGACCAAACCACCCCCAACAACTCCTTCTGCCTCTGACTAATGTTTTATTAACTCCACACCTTCTCAATTTCCACACTCCGAATTTTCTGCATAATATTTACACCCCACATTGCCCCTTTGGGAAAGGACATTCCCCGCCTCCAACCGTCTCCCCGCTGCGCATTTTTCCCCCCAAGCTTCACATCCTATAAAAGGGGTTGGTATTACTATATTTCATACATTCCCTTTTTTTGCCCCCATAGTAAAGTTTTTTTACTACATATTTTCCCCAACGCACCACTCACTTTTTTCCCCCATCAAATTTTTGATAGCCTCATCCTTCATAAAACCCTCCGCCGACCGTCAAAATCCCAGTATCTGAAACATTCCCCTTTTCCAACTCCTCCTCCCCAATTTGATATCCCAAATTTTTTTTTATCTAATTTTATTTGATACCCCATCCCTTATCTTTTCTATGTTACTTTATCTTTCACCTTTACACACATTCTCAAATACCCCTAACCTTTGCAATTTTTCTTTAGAATCTCCCCTAAGCACAGTATCTCGCAAAAAAATAACTGTGTCAAAACCCATTTTTAATTTTTATTCCCCCTAATTTTTTCCCACCCCCCTCCCCAACACCCCCCAGCATTTATTCTTTTACAACCCCCATCTATAAAAATATTAAACAACCCCTGGGGACATTACAATCCCTGTCTAAGACCTACTTTTTCGGGAAGTATTCTCCCTCTCTTCTACACACCCTAACCGGCCTCCTATCCTCTAAAAGTCTTTCGCATTTTTGTAAATTACCCTATTCCTATACTTGCAACATCTGCCAATTGCTCCCTTTTCCACTCTATCATATGCCTTTTCTAAAACCCTAAATGCAATAAAAATTCCCTACCTTTATCTAAAAACTGTTCAATTATGTTCAAAGTAAAACACTTGTTTACACATCCCCCACCCCCCTCTGAAGCCCCCTTGCTCGTCCGAATTCTAATTCTGTCTTACCTCAATTCTTTCAATTATAACCCTACCCTATACTTTTCCTGGTATACTCAGTAAACTTATTCCCCTATAATTTTTACAATCTCTTTTTTCCCCTTTCCCTTTTTATAAAAGGGGTTAAGTCTCCGCCAATCCCTAGGACCTTCCCCTTTTTTACATTTATTTAAACAAAAGTACCCAAACCCCTCCCCAAAATATATCCCCCCCTGTTTTAAAGTTTCTGTCATGATCCCATCAGTTCCAGTGTTTACCCCCCTTTTATTCTATAAAGCCCCCCAGTACCTCCAAACCCCAAATTACATTCGTCTTTTCCTCCTAAAAGATGGTATACCCCTGGCCCGTGCATGAAAATTTCCGCCCCCCTTTCTTCCTTAACATTTAAAGTTCCCCAAAATATTCTCGCCCTCTACCCAATACCTCCCCCTCCCCCCTTTCTAAATCCCCCACTCGTTTTTAACTGACAAATCCCTCTTTCCCAGGCTTTCTTAACTTTTTAACTCACTCCAAAATTTTTTTTATTTTTATTAAAAATTTTTTTGCAGTGCCCCCCATCTTTCATTGCTCTCCTTTTGCACTCTTCACCACTCTCTTCCCTTTCTTTTACTCTCCTATACTCTGCTCTTTTATAAAAACTTCGCTTTGTAAAAAACCTCTCGTAAGCTACCTTTTCTTTTTATCACACCCCTTTTCTTCATATTCCCCAATCATCCTTTTCCTCCTGCCCCACCCTCCTTAACCCCAAACTTCTGCCCCCCCATTCTAATACTGCTTTTTAAAACTATTCCCAACCCCTCTTCAACCCCCCCCCCCTACTATCTTTGCACTGCCCACCTTTTGCCAAAGTGCTTATATCCGCCGAACTTCCCCTCCCTTAGTTTTCACTTTCACTCCCCCTTACTTGTTGTTACCCTTCCTCTTTTCCCTCTACCCTTATCTAACTGTAGCTACAAACTAAATAATGATCCGATTATCAGTTTCCCCCCTATAAACATGTACTCCCGGAGCCTACCATCAACCTTTTATCCCCCAATAATAATCTAACAAATACTTTATTCGGCTAATCATACCTTGTATATTTATTTATCCCCTTTTTCATAAAATTGTATTATTATTACAAATTTTTTCTACACATAGCTCATTAAAGGCTCCCTATTTTCATTTTCCCCCGGCAACCAAAAAATTTCCTACACTCCTCCATAAATTTTTTCCCCTTTAGCATTTAAAAACCCCAACCCCCCATTCTCCACCTTTAAAAATCCCACGCATTTTACTCAAATTTCCCAGAATCTCTCTCTTCCTCTACATTTTCTTTCTCCAGGTGCATACACGCTTACTATAACCCCCTTTTCAATCCAATTTTTTTTTACTCCACAAATCCTTGAATTTATACATTTTTAGTCCCTCTTTTCCTCCTTTGCTTATCCTTAACATTTTGCTACTCCTTTTTTTAGCTCTAAATTTTTGAAACCCCTGACCTAATCCCCTTTTTTTCCTCTCCATTTAAAAAAAATTCCCACCCCTTCACTTTTTTCACTTAAGCAGGACATCCAGTTTCCTCATTTTTTAACATCCACAATTTATTCTTTTTATCTTTGCACAAATCCCCGACTTAGACTTCCCACTTTGAAATTTTCTTTTTTTATTCTTTTTAGTAATCTTTACAGGAAAAGGGGGTTTCTAGCCCCTTGTTCCCGGATTTTAGTTGACTTTACAAAAACGCATGGCTGACGGAGGAAAGATTTTTTTTCCCCTTCCCCCCTGGTATAAAGGAAAAGTAATAAGACCCCAAAACTATTAAAAAATCAAAGAAAACTTGATGAGTGTGTATAAATAAAAAGTGTACATGTTGTGTAGGTGACCTAATTGTAAGTGAAGTGAAGACGTACTGAATCTTTAATATTTATGAGACAGACAAAGCACCAGCAATCCCACCATTGTAAAACAATTACAGGCTTTTGTTTTACAAATCACTTGGCGGACGGTAGTACTCCCTGGGGGTTGCTGTTAAATATAATAAAATATATATAAATATATAAAAAATATATATTGTATATATTTGTATAGCAATAGATCACAGTAAACAGGTGATTTCAAAATATGCAAAACAACCACTCTGAAAGAATAGAGAAATTCCAAGCGCTTTCGTGACTACTCACATTATCAAGGAACTTGATAATGTGATAATGGTTGTTTTGCATATATGTATATATATACAAACAGAACTACCTAGGGTGGAAGGAACGCGAGTATTTATAGTCAGGTTCAGAATGCTGAGGTCAGGTGGAGAATGCTGCATCTGATGATGTACCGAGTGGGGTTATAGAGTCTAAAATCTTGGGTAGCTTGGAAAGGAGATTGGATAAGTTTGTGAGCAGACCTTCTACAGTGTTCTTATGTGGGATAGCGATGAAGAAGTTTCTTGGCAAGTGGTTCAGCTATGTTATAGAAGCCACTATTCTGGTTGAAGTTGTCGGATATAGAAATAAGTGATGATTCCAGGATTCTTCGGTATTGAGTGTTGTCTTCTGTGGAGATAAGTCTTGAGTTTCTGTAGTTTATCAAGTGGTTGTGTGAATTACGGTGTTGTACGCAGGCATTCCTTGTCGTCAGACCTGCTTGCGTATTGGTGTTCTGAAATACGTGTTTGGAGGTCCCTTGATGTTTCGCCCACGTATAACTTGTTGCAGTCATTACAAGGGATTATGTATACCCCTGCAGAGGGTGGAAGCTTGTCCTGTCTATCACTGGTAATGTCCTTGATGGTCGTGGTTGTGGAGGTAGATACTTGAAATGAGGTATTGGAAAAGATGTTGGAAACGTGTTTGGCAATGGAGTTGGTGGGGAGGACTATGTATCTCTTCTCGGCAGTGTCTTCTCTGGGTGTGTTGAAGATGTTTAATGCCCGTCGTCTGCAGTCTCTGATGAAGTGACGAGGATAGTGGAGTTTAGAAAATACTTGTTCAATCATCGTGCATTCTTCTTCAAGAAACTCATTGCTGCAGATTCTGAGTGAACGCAGGAAGAAGCCTATAATTACACCACGTTTGGTTTTGGTGTCGTGGGTTTTCGATAGACTTTAAAACGAAGTTCGTGGTCAGCTTTGCAAAGCAGAACATCAAGGAAAGGAAGAGTGTTGTCGACTTCTTCTTCAAGTGTGAACTAGATTGAAGGCTCGACCTGGTTGAGCTTGTCTTGGAGAGCTTTAACATTGAAGCGTTTAGGAGTTATGAGGAGAATGTCGTCAACATAACGGAGCCAGGTGACAGACGAAGGAATAATGGTGGAGTCACCACCGCTGACAAAGGAGGTGGTGTTGTTATCATGAACACTGACGATTACAGGAACAAAATGCTCAATCTACTTAATGACCCAGATACCTACAAACCTCTCACAACTAACCAAGTGGACAACCTTACTAAAACTTTTCTTCAAAGGACTCGCCGCAGTCCGAGGGGCTCAGAACAAGGGAAGAAACTTCTGCACACCATACCCAGCAACCCCAGACCTGCCAGGATGTACGGCCTGCCAAAAACTCACAAGCCAGGTATCCCACTGAGGCCCATATTCTCGGGAATAGGCAGTGCTCCCCACCAGCTCTCAGGAATTCTCGCAAAACACCTCTCTAAACTGTTGTTAGGTAAGACACATATGCAACAGTTAGGTATCTTTATTGTGAAACGTTTCGCCTACACAGTAGGCTTCATCAGTCAAGTACAGAAAAGTTGATAGAAGCAGAAGATACTTGAAGACGATGTAATCAGTCCATCACCCTTAAAGTTTTGAGGTGGTCAGTCCCTCAGTCTGGAGAAGAGCATTGTTCCATAGTATGAAACAATATGGAGAAGAAGTGACAGGATGGAGCTTTTTATAGCGCCAAGAGGTGAGACGTAGGCCACTAGGAGAGGTAAGAACTCAGATGTTGAGAAGTCTCAACATCTGAGTTCTTACCTCTCCTAGTGGCGTACGTCTCACCTCTTGGCGCTATAAAAAGCTCCATCCTGTCACTTCTTCTCCATATTGTTTCATACTATGGAACAATGCTCTTCTCCAGACTGAGGGACTGACCACCTCAAAACTTTAAGGGTGATGGACTGATTACATCGTCTTCAAGTATCTTCTGCTTCTATCAACTTTTCTGTACTTGACTGATGAAGCCTACTGTGTAGGCGAAACGTTTCACAATAAAGATACCTAACTGTTGCATATGTGTCTTACCTAACAACCTGTCGGTATTTTATACCATTTTAATGTTCCACCTCTCTAAACTCTTGGGCACTATCAGTCCAGCACATCTCAAACACTCGGGTGATCTTCTCAATCGCATTCGCAACATCAACATCAGGAACAAGAAACTTTCCAGCCTTGACGTGACTTCCCTATTCACCAAAGTACCTACTACACAAGCCATCGATCTCTTACGCAGGAAAATTGACGATTCACTTGATCTTCCCATTCCAGCCAGCGATTTCATCGACCTAGTTGAACTATGTGTTGACTTTACGTGTTTCTCTTTCGAAAATCACCTCTTTCAGCAGACTTTTGGACTACCCATGGGTTCGCCACTCAGTGCGGTCCTGGCGAACCTATACATGGAACATCTAGAAGCCGAACGTTTCTCCACCATTATTCCTAGCACTTATAACCCATAGCACTTATAAGTTAAATAATGTAGAACTTAACCATACAGATTGCGAAAAGGACTTGGGGGTTATGGTAAGCAGCAACCTTAAACCAAGACAGCAATGCCTAAGCGTACGTAATAAGGCAAATAGATTACTGGGATTTATATCAAGAAGTGTAAGCAACAGAAGTCCAGAGGTCATACCGCAGCTTTATACATCATTAGTAAGGCCTCACCTAGATTATGCAGCTCAATTCTGGTCTCCATATTACAGAATGGACATAAATTCGTTAGAAAACATTCAGCGTAGGATGACTAAATTAATACATAGCATTAGAAATCTTCCTTATGAAGAAAGATTGAAGACTCTTAAGTTACATTCACTTGTTAGACGAAGAATGAGGGGAGACCTGATCGAAGTGTATAAGTGGAAGATAGGTATTAATAAAGGGGATATTAACAAGGTCTTGAGGATATCTCTCCAAGAGAGAACCCGCAGTAATGGATTTAAATTAGATAAGTTTAGATTTAGAAAGGACATAGGAAAGTATTGGTTTGGAAATAGGGTAGTAGATGAGTGGAACAGTCTACCTAGTTGGGTTATTGAGGCTAGGACTTTGGGTAGTTTCAAATTTAGGTTGGATAAATACATGAGTGGGATGGGTTGGATTTGAGTGGGACTTGCACATCAGAGCTTATTTCTTGGGTAGCATTGAAAATTGGGTAGGTCAAATGTTTGTTAATGGGATGAATTGTAAAGGACCTGCCTAGTATGGGCCAACAGGCCTGCTGCAGTGTTCCTCCTTTCTTATGTTCTTATGTCACCTGGCTCCGTTATGTTGACGACATTCTCCTCATAACTCCTAAACGCTTCAATGTTAAAGCTCTCCAAGACAAGCTCAACCAGGTCGAGCCTTCAATCCAGTTCACACTTGAAGAAGAAGTCGACAACACTCTTCCTTTCCTTGATGTTCTGCTTTGCAAAGCTGACCACGAACTTCGTTTTAAAGTCTATCGAAAACCCACCAACCAAAACGATCTTCTCCACTTCTACTCTCACCACGACACCAAAACTAAACGTGGTGTAATTATAGGCTTCTTCCTGCGTGCACTCAGAATCTGCAGCAATGAGTTTCTTGAAGAAGAATGCACGATGATTGAACAAGTATTTTCTAAACTCCACTATCCTCATCACTTCATCAGAGACTGCAGACGACGGGCATTAAACATCTTCAACACACCCAGAGAAGACACTGCCGAGAAGAGATACATAGTCCTCCCCACCAACTCCATTGCCAAACACGTTTCCAACATCTTTTCCAATACCTCATTTCAAGTATCTACCTCCACAACCACGACCATCAAGGACATTACCAGTGATAGACAGGACAAGCTTCCACCCTCTGCAGGGGTATACATAATCCCTTGTAATGACTGCAACAAGTTATACGTGGGCGAAACATCAAGGGACCTCCAAACACGTATTTCAGAACACCAATACGCAAGCAGGTCTGACGACACAAGGAATGCCTGCGTACAACATCGTAATTCACACAACCACTTGATAAACTACAGAAACTCAAGACTTATCGCCACAGAAGACAACAATCAATACCGAAGAATCCTGGAATCATCACTTATTTCTATATCCGACAACTTCAACCAGAATAGTGGCTTCTATAACATAGCTGAACCACTTGCCAAGAAACTTCTTCATCGCTATCCCACATAAGAACACTGTAGAAGGTCTGCTCACAAACTTATCCAATTCAACAGGATAGGACTGTCTCAATTAATAATTAGAGAAAGCCGATCTGTTGGCTGAAAACGTTGCTCCCAAGATGCAAATTATTGGTTCAGTTAAGGAACTACCTTTGCTAGCAGCAAGAACTATGTCAAAGTTGACAGAGGTGGCAATAAGGTAGGATGAAGTATATATCCTCCTTAAATCCCTGAACTACGAAAAGGCTGAGGTCCTAGATAAGGCGAGCCCATGATTGGTGAGCAGATGTGGAGACCAGCTAGCATCACCTCTAACTCCCATCTATTAGCAGTGCCTAGCACAGTGTAAATGGCTTTCTCCGTGGAAAGAGAGAAATGAAGTCTTTGTTTGCAAAAGAGAAGAGGAGAGCCGAAATTAACATCTACAAACCAGTCTGTAGCCCAAGGTATAAACTGAAGAGATATGATAGAGTAATTAAGTTGATCAACCATGCTATGACGAATATGTGAGTGAGCTGTCACTAGAAGCAACGGCTTGGCTGACCAAGCAAGCACCAGCCATGCCTTTGGTGACTTGAGTGGTCAAACTTCTCCGTAAATGCCAACTACCGCAACTACCAGTCAGCCTGGCCAAGGACCGGGCTGCGGGAGTGGGGGAAAACTCTCGAAACTGTCAATGGTATATCAAATGTATCAAATGATTAGTTAGAAGCTCTTGGAATAAAAGTCGAGACAAACTCCTGCAACGGGAGGAATCACTGAACAAACTGAGGGTTCTGCAAAAACTTTAAACATCGAATTTTTTTTCTGTGAGGAGTCTTGAGTATTGACAAAAACAAAGGAAGATAATATAATAGGGATGCTTTGAACAAGTGATTTTTGTTGCTTGACTTAATGAGAAGTTTAGTTCCCACTCTTGCTAGAGTGCCTGATGTAATCTTAATCTGTCCGGTACTGTTCCATCCTGTTGTATATCGGTTAGTGTAAGAACCGTTGTTCCATCCAAAGTACATGACAGTTGTAGTATTAAGAGACGTAGTAATTATTTTTACAGTTTCTATTTTTTTTTTTGTCCCACCTATTCTCTCCACATCTTCACCTGTTCTGAGCCTGTGATATGTCAAAAATGTGACACTGTGACACTAAGTCATGAAAAAATAGATACTAGGCCATAAAAAATTTCCCTTAAGCGAGTTTACACATTTTAGGATGGTAGAAAATATACATGTTTTAAAGGGAACATTTTCCTTTATTAGAACGCTGAGACATTTCTTTGGATTGGCAAATTACACTTTTTTTTTTCTCTCTGCATATTCGTCTGATATAATATTTAGCCTACATATTTTTTGTGTGTGTTGAGGCCAGAAGTGTCTTCCACTTGATGTTGGTATGTTCACACACATGAGATTCCAATGTTTATCTTCCTCTAAATAGCTACGTTTTGTTCTGTTATTTGATTTTCAAGTGGTAATGCCTCTTTCTACATTTTCAAATGGTACTGCCTCTTTCTACATTTTCAAGTGGTACTGCCTCTTTCTACATTTTCAAATGGTACTGCCTCTTTCTACATTTTCAAATGGTACTGCCTCTTTCTACATTTTCAAATGGTACTGCCTCTTTCTACATTTTCAAATGGTACTGCCTCTTTCTACATTTTCAAATGGTACTGCCTCTTTCTACATTTTCAAGTGGTACTGCCTCTTTCTACATTTTCAAATGGTACTGCCTCTTTCTACATTTTCAAATGGTACTGCCTCTTTCTACATTTTCAAAGGGTATTGCCTCTTGCTACATTTTCAAATGGTACTGCCTCTTTCTACATTTTCAAATGGTACTGCCTCTTTCTACATTTTCAAAGGGTATTGCCTCTTGCTACATTTTCAAATGGTACTGCCTCTTGCTACATTTTCAAATGGTACTGCCTGTTTCTACATTTTCAAATGGTACTGCCTCTTTCTACATTTTCAAATGGTACTGCCTCTTTCTACATTTTCAAATGGTACTGCCTCTTTCTACATTTTCAAATGGTACTGCCTCTTTCTACATTTTCAAATGGTATTGCCTCTTTCTACATTTTCAAATGGTACTGCCTCTTTTTACATTTTCAAATGGTATTGCCTCTTTCTACATTTTCAAATGGTACTGCCTCTTTTTACATTTTCAAATGGTACTGCCTCTTTCTACATTTTCAAATGGTACTGCCTCTTTCTACATTTTCAAATGGTACTGCCTCTTTCTACATTTTCAAATGGTACTGCCTCTTTCTACATTTTCAAATGGTACTGCCTCTTTCTACATTTTCAAATGGTACTGCCTCTTTCTACATTTTCAAATGGTATTGCCTCTTTCTACATTTTCAAATGGTACTGCCTCTTTCTACATTTTTCAAATGGTATTGCCTCTTGCTACATTTTCAAATGGTATTGCCTCTTTCTACATTTTTCAAATGGTATTGCCTCTTGCTACATTTTCAAATGGTATTGCCTCTTTCTACATTTTTCAAATGGTATTGCCTCTTGCTACATTTTCAAATGGTACTGCCTCTTTCTACATTTTTCAAATGGTATTGCCTCTTGCTACATTTTCAAATGGTATTGCCTCTTTCTACATTTTTCAAATGGTATTGCCTCTTGCTACATTTTCAAATGGTACTGCCTCTTTCTACATTTTTCAAATGGTATTGCCTCTTGCTACATTTTCAAATGGTATTGCCTCTTTCTACATTTTTCAAATGGTATTGCCTCTTGCTACATTTTCAAATGGTATTGCCTCTTTCTACATTTTTCAAATGGCATTGCCTCTTGCTACATTTTCAAATGGTATTGCCTCTTTCTACATTTTTCAAATGGCATTGCCTCTTGCTACATTTTCAAATGGTATTGCCTCTTGCTACATTTTCAAATGGTACTGCCTCTTTCTACATTTTTCAAATGGTATTGCCTCTTGCTACATTTTCAAATGGTATTGCCTCTTTCTACATTTTTCAAATGGTATTGCCTCTTGCTACATTTTCAAATGGTACTGCCTCTTTCTACATTTTTCAAATGGTATTGCCTCTTGCTACATTTTCAAATGGTACTGCCTCTTTCTACATTTTCAAATGGCATTGCCTCTTGCTACATATTTCATTTTTGCTTTTCTATTTTCTCTCATCTCACCTTTCTGACTGCTTTTGCTATGCTGCTTTTCCCTTTCAATGCCTTCAACAATATTTTATTTTCCTTATCTGTATGGATTTTTACTTCAATTCCCACACTACATATATTATTGTTAAGTTTTCTATGATTAACATTATATTCTCAGGGGACAATGGACTCCACTCCTGAGCACATTACTGCACCTTGCAACAGTATCGGCTCTATGGAAAAAATGTCATGCCTTATTTTTCTAAAATAAAAAATTGTTGCAACCAGCGCACTCTGGTACTCTAGTTTTGAATGCAAATTCTCCTATTTTACTCATCTCTACGCCTACTGACATTAACTAAACAATGAAACGTATGTAATTATTTTGATCTGATTCCAAAAGAGTTAATTTAAACATGGGATTTTTACGATATCAGAAGAGTGCACAAACGTCTTTTGGATTTAACAGCATACTTTTTCCACTAATTAGTTTACTTATACTCGTTTGTAATTTATATTAATTTGACAAGTTAGACACTAATTGCTCACCTACTCACATCAGCACTTATTTCTTACTTTCGTTAAGTTCGTTAAGTAAGAAACCTCTGCTTCAAGTTTCTAAACGAAATTTTACAAGGTGAATATTTAACACTATTAGTGACACACTACTTACTATAATTCTTGGCCTTAAGCACAACTCGTGGTTCACGAGGCTCTCTCAGACTAAGGAAGTCACACTTTAGTAGCCTTTATCTTCTTAAAGGCAGCCAACGACAGATACTCACCTGGAAAGCAAGAAAAATTATATTGATTAAACTGCCTACGAATCATATATAAAAAATATACAACTGCATTTCGTAATGTATTTTTTAAGAATATGGCACGAAGTGAAGTTTTTCACAATAAAACTAATATAAATTTAAGTTTTTTTTTTTTTTTTTAGAAAAGGCCACATTAACGGTAAAGTTGCTCATTAATGTGTGGTGGGTATAAATGAAATAACTACTGTACGGGAGACAACTATAAATACACATAATGAGGAGCTTTAGATGAATATCAGGGAAGCCATAAAAGGGCGGTCTGTTACACTAATTATATATATATATATATATATATATATTATATATATATATATATATATATATATATATATATATATATATATTATTATCACACTGGCCGATTCCCACCAAGGCAGGGTGGCCCGAAAAACAAAACCTTTCACCATCATTCACTCCATCACTGTCTTGCCAGAAGGGTGCTTTACACTACAGTTTTTAAACTGCAACATTAACACCCCTCCTTCAGAGTGCAGGCACTGTACTTCCCATCTCCAGGACTCAAGTCCGGCCTGCCGGTTTCCCTGAACCCCTTCATAAATGTTACTTTGCTCACACTCCAACAGCACGTCAAGTATTAAAAACCATTCGTCTCCATTCACTCCTATCAAACACGCTCACGCACGCCTGCTGGAAGTCCAAGCCCCTCGCACACAAAACCTCCTTTACCCCCTCCCTCCAACCTTTCCTAGGCCGACCCCTACCCCGCCTTCCTTCCACTACAGACTGATACACTCTTGAAGTCATTCTGTTTCGCTCCATTCTCTCTACATGTCCGAACCACCTCAACAACCCTTCCTCAGCCCTCTGGACAACAGTTTTGGCAATCCCTCACCTCATCCTAACTTCCAAACTACGAATTCTCTGCATTATATTCACACCACACATTGCCCTCAGACATGACATCTCCACTGCCTCCAGCCTTCTCCTCGCTGCAACATTCATCACCCATGCTTCACACCCATATAAGAGCGTTGGTAAAACTATACTCTCATACATTCCCCTCTTTGCCTCCAAAGACAAAGTTTTTTGTCTCCACAGACTCCTAAGTGCACCACTCACCCTTTTCCCCTCATCAATTCTATGATTCACCTCATCCTTCATAGACCCATCCGCTGACACGTCCACTCCCAAATATCTGAATACATTCACCTCCTCCATACTCTCCCCCTCCAATCTGATATCCAATCTTTCATCACCTAATATTTTTATCCTCATAACCTTACTCTTTCCTGTATTCACTTTTAATTTTCTTCTTTTGCACAACCCTACCAAATTCATCCACTAATCTCTGCAACTTCTCTTCAGAATCTCCCAAGGCACAGTGTCATCAGCAAAGAGCAACTGTGACAACTCCCACTTTATGTGCGATTCTTTATCTTTTAACTCCATGCCTCTTGTCAAGACCCTCGCATTTACTTCTCTTACAACCCCATCCATAAATATATTAAAACAACCACGGTGACATCACACATCCTTGTCTAAGGCCTACTTTTACTGGGAAATAATTTCCCTCTTTCCTACATACTCTAACTTGAGCCTCACTATCCTCGTAAAAACTCTTCACTGCTTTCAGTAACCTACCTCCTACACCATACACCTGCAACATCTGCCACATTGCCCCCTATCCACCCTGTCATACGCCTTTTCCAAATCCATAAATGCCACAAAGACCTCTTTAGCCTTATCTAAATACTGTTCATTATATGTTTCACTGTAACACCTGGTCCACACACCCCCTACCTTTCCTAAAGCCTCCTTGTTCATCTGCTATCCTATTCTCCGTCTTACTCTTAATTCTTTCAATAATAACTCTACCATACACTTTACCAGGTATACTCAACAGACTTATCCCCCTATAATTTTTGCACTCTCTTTTGTCCCCTTTGCCTTTATACAAAGGAACTATGCATGCTCTCTGCCAATCCCCAGGTACCTTACCCTCTTCCATACATTTATTAAATAATTGCACCAACCACTCCAAAACTATATCCCCACCTGCTTTTAACATTTCTATCTTTATCCCATCAATCCCGGCTGCCTTACCCCCTTTCATTTTACCTACTGCCTCACGAACTTCCCCCACACTCACAACTGGCTCTTCCTCACTCCTACAAGATGTTATTCCTCCTTGCACTATACACGAAATCACAGCTTCCCTATCTTCATCAACATTTAACAATTCTTCAAAATATTCCCTCCATCTTCCCAATACCTCTAACTCTCCATTTAATAACTCTCCTCTCCTATTTTTAACTTACAAATCCATTTGTTCTCTAGGCTTCCTTAACTTGTTAATCTCACTCCAAAACTTTTTCTTATTTTCAACTAAATTTGTTGATAACATCTCACCCACTCTCTCATTTGCTCTTTTTACATTGCTTCACCACTCTCTTAACCTCTCTCTTTTTCTCCATATACTCTTCCCTCCTTGCATCACTTCTACTTTGTAAAATCTTCTCATATGCTAACTTTTTCTCCCTTACTACTCTCTTTACATCATCATTCCACCAATCGCTCCTCTTCCCTCCCGCACCCACTTTCCTGTAACCACAAACTTCTGCTGAACACTCTAACACTACATTTTTAAACCTACCCCATACCTCTTCGACCCCATTGCCTATGCTCTCATTAGCCCATCTATCCTCCAATAGCTGTTTATATCTTTCCCTAACTGCCTCCTCTTTTAGTTTATAAACCTTCACCTCTCTCTTCCCTGATGCTTCTATTCTCCTTGTATCCCATCTACCTTTTACTCTCAGTGTAGCTACAACTAGAAAGTGATCTGATATATCTGTGGCCCCTCTATAAACATGTACATCCTGAAGTCTACTCAACAGTCTTTTATCTACCAATACATAATCCAACAAACTACTGTCATTTCGCCCTACATCATATCTTGTACACTTATTTATCCTCTTTTTCTTAAAATATGTATTACCTATAACTAAACCCCTTTCTATAAAAAGTTCAATCAAAGGGCTCCCATTATCATTTACACCTGGCACCCCAAACTTGCCTACCACACCCTCTCTAAAAGTTTCTCCTACTTTAGCATTCAGGGCCCCTACCACAATTACTCTCTCACTTGGCTCAAAGGCTCCTATACATTCACTTAACATCTCCCAAAATCTCTCTCTCTCCTCTGCATTCCTCTCTTCTCCAGGTGCATACACGCTTATTATGACCCACTTCTCGCATCCAACTTTTACTTTAATCCACATAATTCTTGCATTTACACATTCATATTCTCTTTTCTCCTTCCATAACTGATCATTCAACATTACTGCTACCCCTTCTTTTGCTCTAACTCTCTCAGATACTCCAGATTTAATCCCATTTATTTCCCCCCAACGAAACTCCCCTACCCCCTTCAGCTTTGTTTCGCTTAGGGCCAGGACATCCAACTTCTTTTCATTCATAACATCAGCAATCATCTGTTTCTTGTCATCTGCACTACATCCACGCACATTCAAGCATCCCAGTTTTATAAAGTTTTTCTTCTCCTTTTTAGTAAATGTCTACAGGAGAAGGGGTTACTAGCCCATTGCTCCCGACATTTTAGTCGCCTCATACGACACGCATGGCTTACGGAGGAAAAATTCTTTTCCACTTCCCCATGGACAATAGAAGAAATAAAGAAGAACAAGAGCTATGTAGAAAAAGGAGAAAAACCTAGATGTATGTATATATAAATGCATGTGCGTGTCTGTGAAGTGTGACCAAAGTGTAAGTAGGAGTAGCAAGATATCCCTGTTATCTAGCGTGTTTATATATATATATATATATATATATATATATATATATATATATATATATATATATATATATATATATATATATCGTGTGTAATAGGTAAAACTGGCCAATTAGCAAGAACTCATTTAAAATTAAGTCCTTTCTAAACTTTTCTCTTATACGTTTAAAGATATATATATTCCATTAATGTTAATGTAAAAGTTTATAATTTTGCACCAAAAGAATCTTAGAAAACTTACCTAACCTTATTATAACAAGCGCAATTTATTTTAGCCTAATCCAACCTAATATATTTTAGATACGTTTACAATAATTTAATACTAAAAAGACACAGTGAAATATATTTTTTCGTTAGGTTCAGAATGATTTTTTGTGAAATTATTGCATTCACAAATTTTCGCTTGTCTTATATGGCAAGATGAGCGTTGCTATTTAAGCCAAGATCGCAAGTTTTACATATTCGGCACGGCATATATAAGCGCGCGCGCGCACACACACACACGCGCGCGCGCGCACACACGCACACACACACGCGCACACACACGCGCACACACTCACGTACACACACGCACGTACGCACTCGCACACACATACACGAAGTTGAAGACACAGATGAATCAAAGGGATACTAGGAAGTATTTCGTCAGTCACAGCAGTCAGGAAGTAGAATAGTTTGGGAAGCGATGTAGTGGAGGCAGGATCCATGCATAGCTTTAAGCAGAGGTATGATAAAAGCTCATGGTTCAGGGAGAGTGACCCAGTAGCGACCAGTGAAGAGGCGGGGCCAGGAGCTATGAATCGACCCCTGCAACCACAACTTGGTGAGTAGTACAACTTTGTGAGTACACACACACACACACACACATGGATCATGCATCAACATGTCAGGGACACTACCAGAGAGGGGAGGATGAGCCAGCAAGACTGGATCTTGTGTTCACCCTGAGCAGTTCAGACATTGAGGACATCAATTACGAGAGGCCCCTTGGAACTAGCGATCACATGGGTCTGAGTTTTGATTATATAGTAGAGCTACAAGTGGAGAAGGTAACAGGAATTGAATGGGAAAAGCCAAACTACAAAAGGGGTGACTACACAGATATGAGGTACTTCCTGCAGGAGGTTCAGTGGGATAGAGAACTGGTAGAAAAATCAGTAAACGAAATGATGGAATATGTAACAACGAAGTGCAAGGAGGCAGAGGAAAGGTTTGTTCCCAAGGGAAATAGAAATGATAGGAAGACCAAAGTGAGTCCTTGGTTTACCCGAAGGTGTAGGGAGGCAAAAAGTAAGTGCACCAGAGAATGGAAAAGGTACAGGAGGCAAAGGACTCAGGAAAATAAGGAGATTAGTAGAAGAGCCAGAAACGAGTATGCACAGATAAGGAGGGAGGCCCAGCGACAGTACGAGAACGACATAGCATCGAAAGTCAAGTCTGACCCGAAACTGCTGTATAGCCACATTAGGAGGAAGACAACAGTCAAAGACCAGGTGATAAGGCTGAGGAAAGAAAGGGGGGGAAAATCACAAGAAACGATCAAGAAGTATGTGAGGAGCTCAATATGAGATTTGAGGAAGTATTTACAGTGGAGACAGGAAGGCTTCTGGGGGGACAGAACAGAGGGGAACACCAGCAAGGCATATACCAACAAGTGTTGGATGACATACATACAAATGAGGAAGAGGTAAAGAAGTTGCTAAGGGACATCGATACCTTAAAGGCAATGGGACCAGACATCTCCCCGTGGGTCCTTAGAGAGGGAGCGGATATGCTGTGTGTGCCACTTACCACAACCTTCAACACATCCCTGGAAACTGGGCAACTACCGGAGGTATGGAAGACGGCAAATGTAGTTCCCATTTTTAAAAAAAGGAGACAGAAAAGAGGCACAAAACTATAGACCTGTGTCACTGACGTGCATAGTATGCAAAGTTATGGAGAAGATTATCAGGAGGAGAGTGGTGGAACACCTGGAATGGAACAAGAGTATAAACGCCAACCAGCCCGGATTCATGGGAGGCAAATCCTGTGTCACAAACCTTCTGGAGTTTTATGATAAAGTAACAGAAGACACGAGACAGAGAGGGGTGGGTTGATTGCATCATTTTGGACTGCAAGAAGGCCTTTGACAGTTCCTCACAAGAGATTAGTGCAGAAGCTAGAGGATCAGGTGCATATAACAGGAAGGGCACTGCAATGGATCAGAGAATACCTGACAGGGAGGCAACAACGAGTCATGGTACGAGATGAGGTATCACAGTGGGCACCTGTGACAAGCGGGGTCTCACAGGGGTCGGTCCTAAGACCAGTGCTATTTTTGGTATATGTGAACGACATAATGCAAGGGTTAGACTCAGAAGTGTCCCTGTTCGCAGATGATGTGAAGTTAATGAGGAGAATTATATCAGATATGGATCAGGCAGGACTTCAAAGAGACCTGGACAGACTGGACACCTGGTGCAGCAAATGGCTTCTCGAATTTAACCCCTCCAAATGCAAAGTCATGAAGATCGGGGAAGGGCACAAAAGACCGCAGACGGAGTATAGGCTAGGTGGCCAAAGACTACAAACCTCACTCAAAGAGAAAAATCTTGGGGCGAGTATAACACCGAGCACGTCTCCGGAAGCACGCATCAACCAGATAACTGCTGCAGCATATGGGCGCCTGGCAAACCTGAGAACAGCGTTCCGATACCTTAGTAAGGAATCGTTCAAGACACTGTACACCGTGTACGTCAGGCCCATACTGGAGTATGCAGCACCTGTTTGGAACCCACACTTGATCAGGCACGTCAAGAAATTAGAGAAAGTGCAAAGGTTTGAAATAAGGTTAGTTCCAGAGCTAAGGGGAATGTCCTGTGAAGAAAGGTTAAGGAATATCGGCCTGACGACACTGGAGGACAGGGTCAGGGGAGACATGATAACGACATACAAAATACTGCCCGGAATAGACAAGATGTTCCAGGGAGGGGACACAGTAACAAGAGGTCACAATTGGAAATTGAAGACTCAGATGAGTCAAAGGGATGTTAGGAAGTATTTCTTCAGTCATAGAGTTGTCAGGCAGTGGAATAGCCTAGAAAGTGAAGTAGTGGAGGCGGGAACCATACATAGTTTTAGGACGAGGTTTGATAAAGCTCATGGAGCAGGAAGAGAGGGGACCCAGTAGCAACCAGTGAAGAGGCGGGTCCAGGAGCTAGGACTCGACCCCAGCAACCACAAATAGGTGAGTACACACACACACTGATTACCTAGAGGTTATTCCGGGGATCAATGCCCCCGTGGCCCGGTCCATGACCACGCCTCCCGGTGGATCAGGGCCTGATCAACTAGGCTGTTACTGCTCGCCGCACAATCCAACGTACGAGCCACAGCCCGGCTGATCCGGCACTGACTTTAGGTATCTGTCCAGCTCTCTCTTGAAGGCAGCCAGGGGTTTATTGGTAATTCCCCTAATGCTTGATGTTAGGCTGTTGAATAGTCTTGGGCCCTGGACACTTACGGTGTTTTCTCTTCGTGTACCAATGGCGCCCCTACTTTTAATTGGGGCATTTTGCATCGCCTGCCCAGTCTTTTACTTTCGTAGGGAGTGATTTCTGTGTGCAGATTTGGGACCATTCCTTCCAGGAATTTCCAAGTGTAGATTATGATATATCTCTCCCTCTTGCATTCCAACGAGTACAAGTCAACTGCTTCCAAGCGTTCCCAGTAGTTAAGGTGCTTGACAGAACTTATACGTGCAGTAAAGGATCTCTGTACACTCTCTAGATCTGCAATTTCACCTGCTTTGAATGAAGATGTTAATGTACAGCAGTATTCCAGCCTAGAGAGAACAAGTGATTTTAAAAAGGATCATCATTGGCTTGGCATCTCTCGTTTTGAACATTCTCAATATCCATCCAATATTTTCTTTGCACTTGTGATCGTGGCACTGTTGTGATCCTTGAAGTGAGATCCTCAGACATTACTACTCCCAGGTCCCTTTCATTATTTTTCCGCTCTATGTATGGCCAGGTTTGTAGTTATCTGTTCTAGTTATATCTCCTCCAGTTTTCCATAAC
This sequence comes from Cherax quadricarinatus, assembly GCF_026875155.1. Taxonomy (NCBI): domain Eukaryota; kingdom Metazoa; phylum Arthropoda; class Malacostraca; order Decapoda; family Parastacidae; genus Cherax; species Cherax quadricarinatus. Next base: position 4,045,172 of record NC_069437.1, on the reverse strand, counting down.
GGAGTAGTTGGAATTTGTCCTCATTGAACATCATATTGTTTTCCGTTGCCACTGGAAAACTTTGTTTATTTCTCTTGGAGATTAACCGCGTCCACGCAGATGACGTCTCATGCAGATCCAGTATCATCCGCAAAGGATGATACGGTGCTGTGGTGTATATCTCTGTCTATGTCTGATATAGGATGAGGAATAAGATTGGGGGCGAGTACTGTGCCTTGTGAACAGAGCTCTTCACTATGGGCACTCCCAAATTTAACTCTGTTGCACTACTCTTGGGGTTCCAGTTATCTTTAGCACGTATTTTCTGGGCTATTACGCATGATGCATTGTCAATGCTTTTGCAAAGTTGTGTCCCTAGTTGTGAGAGGCAGGAGCGACCTGCCTGACCATGTTGCCTGGAATGTGCAGATTTTGGAATCAGGTGATTTGCATCCTGCTTTTAGCATCTTTCAAAGATTTTTTTGATGTACGTCAGAGTATTTATCTTGTTCTTAGCTAATGTTTGCTGCCCACCTTTATTGAGTGGGCTTTATCAGTTGTTTTAAGTGACTGTGGAATTTCACCCTTTCCAAAACTCCTCCCCCATAGTGACTTAGGGCATGCAAAAGGGGTTTTCTTGCAGTTTTAAGAAACAGAGTTCCACGGTCTGGGCCGGGCTGAGTGCATGGCCATGTTTGCAATGGCTTTTCGAAGTCTATGGAGTTTGGGTATGTCGGAAATCTGGCATACATTTATGGAGGTTTTGAGGCTCTTCATGAAAAATATTTGGGTCGTCGATCCCCAATGATTTGTGGTCACTAAACACAGAGTCGTACTGGGATTTCAGTATTTCACTCATTTCCTTGTTGTCATCTGTATAAGTCCCATGTAGTGTGGTATTTGCCTTGTTTTTGGCATACGAAAAGAAATATTTCGAATTTCTTTCAATTTCACTAATAGCTTTAAGCTCCTCCTGTCTCTCCTGGTTCCTGTAAGAGTCATTTAACTTAAGTTCGATAGTTCCCACTTCCCTAGTCAGCGCCTCCTTTTGTGTATAAGATATTCTAGCACTCCTGAGGAGCTCAGTGACCCTTCGTCGTCTTCTGTAGAGGGAGCGTCTTTCTCCAGTTTACTCCTGCTCTTCTTTCTTAGGGGAATATGCCTAGAACATGCTTCAGCTGCCAGGAAGTTGATCCTTTCAAGGCACTGGTTTGGATCCACGTCATTTAAGATATCTTCCCAACATGTTTCATTTAGGACATGGTTTACCTGGTCCCAGTGGATGTTCTTGTTGTTGAAGTTGTATTTTGTGAAGACACCTTCACAGGTACATGCATTCTGCTGTTCAGGACCCCTATGCATGTACGTTTGGACTTCGATTAGGTTGTGATCGGAATTAGTTGTTTTTTATATTCTTATGTCTCTTATCAGGTCCTCATTATTTGTGAAGATAAGGTCAAGTGTGTTTTCTAGTCTTGTTGGCTCCACTATCTGTTGGCTTAAGGTGTGTTTTTCGCAGACACTTAGTAGCTCATGTGTGTGTGTGTGTGTGTGACCTTTCATCTGCGCTACCTCCGGGGATTGTTTCAGCTATAACATTATTTGCTACATTCTTCCATTTTGTATGGAAAGCAAATCCTGTGTCACAAACCTTCTGGAGTTCTATGACAAAGCTACAAAAGTGTGACACGAGAGAGAGGGGTGGGTTGATTGCATTTTCTTGGACTGCAAGGCCTTCGACACAGTTCTTCACAAGAGACTAGTGAAGAAACTAAGAGGATCAGACGCGTATAACAGGAAGGGCACTGCAACAGATCAGAGAATACCTGACAGGGAGGCAACAACGAGTCATGGTACAGGATGAGGTATCACAGTGGGCACCTGTGACGAGCGGGGTCCCACAGGGGTCGGTCCCAGGACCAGTGTATTTCTGGTTTGTGAATGACATGAGGGAAAGGGGATAGATTCAAGGTGTCTTGTTCGCAGTATGTAAATTTAAATGGGAGAATTAAATCAGATGAGGACCAGGAAAAGATTTCGAAGAGACCGGGGACAGGCTGACACGCGGTCCAGTAACTGGCTTTTGAATTCAATGGCCAAATGTAAAGTCATGAAATTCGGAGGGAAGGACAAAAAAAAGACCCCGACAGGTATAGACTAGGTGGGCCAAAGGGTGCAAACCTCACTCAAGGAAAGATCTTGGGGTGACCTTAAAACCGAGCATGGGCTCTGGAGGGACACAACAAGGATAAAAATGCTCAGCTAGGGCGCCTGGCAAACCCGAGAATACATTCCGACCTTAGTAAGGAATCGCCCCAAGCACTTTAACTGTGACATCGGCCCTATGAGTATGCGCACCCGTTTTGGAACCCACTTGGGCAAACACGCCAAAAAATTTGAGACAGGTGCCAAGGTTTGCAAGAAAGGTAGTTCCGGAGCTCAGGGGTTGTCTACGAAGAAAAAGGGTTTAGGGAAATCGAAAATGCGACATTGGGGGACAGGGGGCGGGTTTGACTGTTTAAAGACATACAAAATACTGCGTGGAAAAGATAAAGGGAGACAGGCAGGTTTTTCCGAGAGGGGACCAAAACAAGGGGTCCAAATTTAAAAGGTGAAGACTCAGACGAGTCAGAGGGATGTTAGGAGGTATTTCTTCATAGTCAGGAAGTGGAATAACCGAACAAGTGATGTAGTGGAGGCAGGAACCATACACAGCTTTAAGACGAGGTATGACAAAGCTCTGAAAGCAGAGAGGACCTAGTAGCGACCAATGAAGAGGCAGGGCCAAGAGCTGGGTCTCGACCCCTGCAACCACAATTAGGTGAGTACAATTAGATAAGTACCAAATCCACGAGAGGATACTGCTGTGTAAAGTACTACTAAACCATATATAAAGGCGAATATAATTATTTTCAATTTCTCGAAAGCAAGAACCATCATTTGCATTGATTAGACTAATAACTTTCCTCTGAACTACATCCTAAATCCTTGTAAAGTATCAACGTCCCCACAACCTTTGAAGAGTTTCGAGAGTTTCACTACCCTCGGAGCCCGGCCATGGGCCAAGCTCGTCAAGTGTGAGGAAGTATTCAAGAAAAATTCAAATATGATATCGACCAGGTTGGTGGTGCTGGCCACGGTCAGTCCAACGTATTCATCAGAGTCAGGCTAAAGAGGATTTGGGAATTTTCAAGATTCCTATAGAAGACAACCAGAGGTCTGTTGGTAATTCTCCATATACACAAAGGGAGGGCACTGAAAAGTGGAAGCCATCTTCCACTTAACAAGTTCTCTTAGTGTACTCATCTTGGGACCCACCTTTTTATAAAGTGCAGGTTTTCTGGAACGTCTGCCATATCTCTTTTCATATGGAGTGATTTCAGTGTGAAGGTTCGGAACTAGTCCCTCTAGGATTTTACAGGAGTAAATTATGATGTACCTCTTGCCTACGTTCCATGAGGTACAATGCACGATACTAAAATGTTTTCAACAGTTTAAATGTTTCACTGAATTTAAAAAGGCAATGACAGGTCTCCATATTTTCTTAATTAGTATACAGCTGTATTACAGTCTGGAAAAAACAAGTGATTTGTGCACAAATAACCCGCACATAAAAGAGAGAAGCTTACGACGACGTTTCGGTCCGACTTGGACCATTGACAAAGTCACACTAACTGTGACTTTGTCAATGGTCCAAGTCGGACCGAAACGTCGTCGTAAGCTTCTCTCTTTTATGTGCGGGTTATTTGTGTGTCGTTCCAGTCACGGTATTGTGCCTTTTTTGTTATTTAAGTGATTTGTGTATCATCACTGGGTAGGCATCTTTCCTTATGAATGTTCTCGCTATCCAGCCTCTCTCTCTCTCCGCAATAGCAACATTTTTGTGATCCTTGAATATGAGATCCTATGACAATGTCATTTCCAAGTCGGAGCAGAGAGAGAGAGAGAGAGAGAGAGAGAGAGAGAGAGAGAGAGAGAGAGAGAGAGAGAGAGAGAGAGAGAGAGAGAGAGAGGAGAGAGAGAGGAGAGAGAGAGGAGAGAGAGAGGAGAGAGAGAGAGAGGAGAGAGAGAGGAGAGAGAGAGAGAGAGGAGAGAGAGAGAGAGAGAGAGAGAGGAGGAGAGGAGAGAGGAGAGAGAGAGGGAGAGAGAGAGGAGAGAGAGAGGAGGAGAGAGAGAGAGGAGAGAGAGAGGAGAGAGAGAGAGAGGAGAGAGAGAGAGAGAGAGAGAGAGAGGAGAGAGGAGAGGAGAGAGAGGAGAGAGAGAGAGGAGAGAGAGAGAGAGAGAGAGAGAGAGAGAGAGAGAGAGAGAGGAGAGAGAGAGAGAGGGAGAGAGAGAGAGGAGAGAGAGAGAGGAGAGAGAGAGAGGAGGAGAGAGAGAGGAGAGAGAGAGAGAGAGAGAGGGAGGAGAGGGGAGAGAGAGAGAGGAGAGAGGAGGAGGAGAGAGAGGAGAGACTCAAACTAACCATGAAGAACCATGTTGTAAATCTTGCAAACAAGGCAGCCAGGAAGCTTACAGCACTTCGCCGTATCTCGCATCTGCTTGACAGTAGGGGTTGCAAGATCCTGTACGAGGCACAAGTACGCTCACACCTTGAGTATGCTCCACTTTCTTGGTTTGCCTGCCCCCCTCTCATCTGCGACTGCTTGACAGAGTAGAGAACAGAGCAAGACGTTCATCTCTCGCCTGGACCCATCCTGGATAGATCTGTCTTTTTCAGCAGAGCCTTCAACATAGGAGGGATGGGGTGGCCTTACTGTTATGTACAAGGCCAATATTGTAAAAAATACCACACTTGGATCCACTTCGAGGACAGCGTGAAAAAAGCTTTTATGCCACAAGAGGGGCAGAAAAAGCAGCAACTTCACTCTGGTTTGTACCCTTCTCCAGAACATCACTCCATCTGAGATCATACATACCCAGGATGACTCGAGGTATGGAACACATTCGTACAGCATAATGATGTCAACGAGATAACGTCAGTTGATCAAATGGGAAAATGCTGGCCCACAGATGGCTCCAACTTCATCCTGTTCCCTACCTGTATGTCTCATAAAAATAAAAATGCTTTCAATGAGCTGATGTAGGTAACAGCTCTTAGCTTGCCAATTAAAGTTAGGAATCCTTAACCTGTAAATAGCTGTCAATAAAGCTAGGGATCCTTAACCTTGTCAAACCCTGTGTAAAAAAAAAAAAAAAAAAAAGAGGAGAGAGAGAGAGAGGAGAGAGAGAGGAGAGGGGGAGGAGAGAGAGGAGAGAGAGAGAGGAGAGAGAGGAGAGGGAGGAGGAGAGAGAGGAGAGAGAGGAGAGAGAGAGGGAGAGAGAGAGGAGAGGAGAGAGAGAGAGGAGAGAGAGAGAGGAGAGAGAGAGAGAGGAGAGAGAGAGGAGAGAGAGGAGAGAGGAGAGAGAGGAGAGAGAGAGGAGGGGAGAGAGAGGAGAGAGAGGAGAGGGGAGAGGAGAGAGAGAGAGAGAGAGAGGGGAGAGAGAGAGGAGAGAGAGAGAGGAGAGAGAGAGAGGAGAGAGAGAGAGTGGTGACAATAAGGCAGGAGGAGGTGCATTTCCTTCTTAAATCACTTGACCAAGAAAATGCTGTGGGCCCAGACAAGTTGAGCCCAAGATTGTTGAGAAGATGTGCAGACCAGCTGGCAGCACCTCTAACTCGCATCTTTCAGCACTGCCTAGTACAGTGTAAATGGCCCTCTCCATGGAAAGAGGCAAATGTAGTCCCTGTTCACAAAAAGAAGAGCAGAGCAGAAATCAGCAACTACAGACCAGTGTCACTCCTGTCAATCACTGGTAAGATCCTTGAGACAATAATCTCAAGACAAATGACAGATTTTTTGACTACCACTCACTACTTTGTGATCGTCAATATGGCTTCAGGAAAGGTTACTCTGCTGCTGATCTGTTGTTAAACTTCTCCACTAAGTGGCACCAGTCACTGGATGAATCCAAAGTCAGCTGTGTGGTAGCACTGGACATTGCTGGCGCTTTCGACCGGGTGTGGCACCAGGGCCTCTTAGCAAAACTTCAAGCACTGGGAATTGCAGGCTCTACGCTATGTTTCCTCAGTGATTACCTTCATGGTAGATCTCTAAGTGTAGTCCTCAATGGAACGGAATCAGCAAGGCATCCTATTGGGGCAAGCGTTCCACAAGGAAGCGTGCTGGGTCCACTGTTATGGAATGTCTACTTCAACGACCTTCTTCATCTCATCCCAGAATCACATGCATATGCAGATGACTGTACACTGACATTCACTTATCCAAGAGAAGAAATGCCAGCTGCTCTAAGCTACATCAATCACCAGCTGAGAGCTATATCAGCTTGGGGAAATAGATGGCAAGTAACATTTGCACCTGAGAAAACGCAAATGATGATCGTCTCTAGGCACCATGATGGTAATGCTGGTGCAGTAGTAAGGATGAATAGGACGATGTTGGCACCTGGAGAAGAAGTTGATATCCTTGGGGTGAAATTTGACTCCAAACTAACCATGAAGAACCATGTAAATCTAGCAAACAAGGCAGCCAGGAAGCTTACAGCACTTCGCCGTATCTCGCATCTGCTTGACAGTAGGGGTTGCAAGATTCTGTACGAAGCACAAGTACGCTCACACCTTGAGTATGCTCCACTTTCTTGGTTTGCCTGCCCCCCTCTCATCTGTGACTGCTTGACAGAGTGGAGAACAGAGCAAGACGTCTGATCTCTCGCCTGGACCCATCCTGGATAGATCTGTCATTTCAGCAGAGCCTTCAACACAGGAGGGATGTGGGTGGCCTTACTGTTATGTACAAGGCCAATATTGTTAAAGTACCACACTTGGATCCACTTCGAGGACAGCGTGAAACAAGCTTTTATGCCACAAGACGGGCAGAAAGCAGCAACTTCACTCTGGCTGTACCCTTCTCCAGAACATCACTCCATCTGAGATCATATATACCAGGATGACTCGAGTATGGAACACATTCGTACAGCATAATGATGTCAACGAGATAACGTCAGTTGATCAAATGAAAATGCTGGCCCACAGATGGCTCCAACTTCATCCTGTTCCCTACTTGTATGTCTCATAACAATAAAAATGCTTTCAAATGAGCTGATGTAGGTAACAGCTCTTAGCTTGCCAATAAAGTTAGGAATCCTTAACCTGTAAATAGCTTGTCAATAAAGCTAGGGATCCTTAACCTTGTCAAACACTGTGTAAAGAGAGAGAGAGAGAGAGAGAGAGAGAGAGGAGAGAGAGAGAGAGAGAGAGAGAGAGAGAGAGAGAGAGAGAGAGAGAGAGAGAGAGAGAGAGAGAGAGAGAGAGAGCTATTAACCTGTAAACAGCTTGTCAGTAAACCTAACCCTGTCAAACCCTGTAAAAAAAAAATCATAACATATACTTGGAAAGTAATTGAGGGCCATATCCAAAATCTGCACACTATTATAACATACTGGAGCGAGAAATATGGGAGGAAGTGGAAAATAAACCCACTGAGAAGCAGGGGGCACAGTGGGCAAAATAAGGGAACACTGTAGCAGCGTCCGTGGCACCAGATTATTTCACGTCTTACCAGAAGATTTCAGAAATACTGCTGGTTGTCGACAAGGGTAAAAGACTTACCAGGCAAGCACCAGACGAGCCTGGCCCAAGTCAGGGCTCTGGGATTAGAAAAAGTCTCCGAACTCTTCAAAAGTAAAGTCTCACAACTTGATCTCTACTGAATGTTTCGAGATTGCCTTTACTCCATTTAAGTCTTTATTTTTCCCCACAGCGAAACAATTGAAATTTGCCCTTATCGAACATCATATTGTTGTTTCTGGCCCCCCGGAAACTATTTATATCTGCTTAAGATTCACTGGAGTCCTTGATGGACGGTACCACCACACAGTGCTATAAATAATAGCACTGTTTTCACCAATAGGTGAAAACAGTGCTATTATTTATGTTCTTGTCTATGTCGTATATAAAAACGAGAAATAATAGAGGGGAGAGTATTATGCCTTGAGGTACAGAGCTCCGTCTTTACTATTTAATACTACTCTCTGGGTTCCTTTTGCACGCATTTTGTGTGATATCACACCATGGTCGTATCTGCCGAAAACTTTTTGCATCTATGACCATGTCGTAATGGACTGGGAATTGTGAAAGGCAGGAGGGACACGCTGTAAACCTTTGCTGCCCTGAGTTGTGCAATTCTTGTGATTCCATGCAACTAGCAATCTTGTTTATGACACTTTCAAAGGTTTTGATGTGTGACGTCTAAAGTTTCTAACGATTGATTTATTGCTACATTTGAGTAGCATAATATGAGATTTTAATGCCTGTGGGGAGACACCTCTATTAAAGCATCTTCAAAAAATATTAAAGGCAAAAGACAATGGTTTCTTGGTATTTTTTTTTATGAATATAGAGTTCCACGAGTCTGGACCTGGCGCAGAATCCGTGGTCATGCTATCGATGACTTCTTCAAAGTCAACCGGGGAAACTGAAGAAAAGCAAAATTTCCAAGAAACCAGAAAAGAAGGTAACATCTCTAACCCTACTCGGCCTTGAAGAACCTTTTGATACCATGCCCATGCACTTTGTCCCAGACCCAGATTCATGAAACACTATATTCATCAAAAAATGGCAAGAAACCCCCGTCACGTACCATAAATATGTTATTATGATGAATTCTTGATACAAGAGTAATCTCAATCACTGTCACTCCTCAAGGGATGCAGAAAAACAACTCCTGACCTCTCACACCAAAATCTGAAGAGTTCTAAGAAGCGAGATTGCTAATGTACCTTTGATATACCTTTGAAGAGTTTCGAGAGTTAATCTACTCTCGGAGCCTGACCATAGGCCAGGCTTGTCTGGTGCTTGCCTTGACAACCAGGCTGTTGCTGCTGGAGGCTCGTTGCCCCACATATCCATCACAACCTGGTTGATCTGGCACCTGTTGAAGATACTTGTCTATTTTCCTCTTGAAGGTTTCTACACTTGTCTCAGCCGTGTTTCTGATATCTTCTGGTAAGATGTTGAATAGTCTGGGGCCCCGGATGTTGATACAGTGCTCTCTTATTGCCCCCACCGCACCCCTGCTCCTCACTGGGTTTATTCTGCACTTCTTCCCATATCTCATTCCCTTGTTACGGCAGTGTGCAGATTTGGGACCAGGCCCTAGAGCACTTTCCAGGTATACATTATTATGCCTATCTCTCTCTTCCGCTCTGAGTACATGTTCAAGACTTAAAGGCGTTCCCAGTAAGTTAGGTGCTTTACTGGCATCAATGCGAGCCGTAAACGATCTCTGTATTTGTTCCAGCTCTGATATTTCTCCTACTTTGAACGGGGCCGTCAGCACTAAGCAATATTCTAAATGAGGGAGCACTAGCGATCTGAAGAGTGTCACAATCGGCATTATTTCTCGTTTTGAAAGTTCTCAGTACCCACCCCGTCATCTTCCTGGCTATCATGATTTTTTTTTACACAGGATTTGACAAGGTTAAGGATCCCTAGCTATATTGACAAGCTATTTACAGGTTAAGGATTCCTAACTTTATTGACAAGCTAAGAGCTGTTACCTACATCAGCTCATTTGAAAGCATTTTTGTTATGAAACATACAAGTATTTTTGTTATGAAACATACAAGTATTTTTATTGTTATGAGACATACAAGTAAGGAACAGGATGAAGTTGGAGCCATCTGTGGGCCAGCATTTTCATCTGATCAACTGACTATCTCAATGACATCATAATGCTGTACGAATGTGTTCCATACTCGAGTCATCCTGGGGATAAATGATCTCAGATAAAGTGATGTTTTGGAGAAGGGTACAGCCAGAGTGAAGTTGCTGCTTTCTGCTTTGTTTTATGGTCTTTAAAAGAAAAGTCAGCCGACATAATTATTGTCAAGTCTTTTACGTGTTCCTTTCGTTCTATTTGGTATATATTTCGTTCTATTTTGTATATAGTGTTCCTTTTGAGTTCTTCATTCTTTACATACCTAAGCAGTTGGAACTTATCACCACTGAACGTCATGTTGTTCTCCACTGCCCACTGGAAAACCCTGCTTATGTCTTTCTGTAATTTTTTAGTGTCCTATACCGTAGTGACTTTCATGCTTATTTTAGTGTCATCTGCAAATGATGATAAAAAAAATGTGACGGGTGTTTTTATGTCTATGAGGATGCGAAACAGCAGAGGTGCCAGGACAGTGCCTTGGGCACAGCTTTTTATCTCGCTGATGCTGGATCTTGCCCTGTTCACTACTACTTTGTGTGTTTTGTGATCGCATTTGTCTAATGCCTTTGTAAAATCTGTGTAAATCACATCTGAGTTTTAGTCGTCTTCCAAAGCCTCTGTAATTCTGGCATAATGGTTCAGCAGCTGTGTCAGGCATGATCGTCCTGTTCTAAAACCATGGTGATTCGGGTTCTGCTGGTCTATGAAATATGTAATCTGCCATCTCATCACTCTTTCGAATATTTTTATGATGTGAGAAGTTAGGGCTACTGGTCTTTAATATTTAGCTAGTGCTCCACTACCTCCCTCATGCACTCTAAGACCTCCGGTATTTCACCTAGATCTAAGCTGGCGTTGACCCCCGAGACCCTCTCCAGGTATACTCCAGGTAAGCTGTTTCTCCGAAGAATACTGAGGGCTTGTGCTACTGTTACTTTGTACTTCTTTATAAATAGGGCATTCCACGAATCTGGTCCAGGTGCTTAGTGAGTGGGCATATTATCCATTTCTTTTCCGAAATGTATGAGATTTGTACTGTCAGTTGGTCTGCGCGGCCTTCTGCTGGAATGAAAAATGTTTCTGCATTTTCTGCCTTGCTGCTGTCATTTAGTGGGTTGCTGAACACCGACTCATACTGTTCTTTTAGGATTTCACTCATTTCCTGTTCATCGTCAGTATACGAATCTTCCCTCAATAATGGTCCGATTCTACAGGTAGTTCTTAGCTTGGATTTTCCATAGGAATAAAAAAAAATTTGGGTTTCTTGCAATTTCCTGTATGGCCCTTTATTCCCTTTGTACTTCTGTTAGGTACCACATCTTAAGTTTTTGTTCTAATTCAGTGATCTCTCAGCTAAGACTGTCTTTCCTCTGTTGCAACATATTTGTGTTTTTAAGCAATTCAGTAACCCGTTTTCTTCTTCTGTACCATCTCCTACGTTCTCTCTCTATATCTGACCTTCTGGGTTTCCTCAATGGTACGTGCTACATACATACCTTGTATGCTTTTATATTCAGCTTCTCTAGGCACTGGTGGGGATTTAGGGTGCTCATGTCTAATTTCCATATCTCCGATACTTCTTGGTTTATTTTTTCCCAGTCAATTCTATAGTTGTTAAAATTAAACTTACTGAACAACCCGTCTCTAACATTAGTGATGCAGTTCCCTAACCCTGAGTTAATACTCGTTTGAACTTCTATGATGTGACTTAAGAAATCGTAATGACACGATTGCAAATAAACCATACCCCCGGCCGGGATTGAACCCGCGGTCATAGAGTCTCAAAACTCCAGCCCGTCGCGTTAGCCACTAGACCAGCTAGCCACAATGAGATTCATCCAACTAGGTATATTTCTACACCATAGGAAAGTTAGCACAGGCACCTCTGTGACCACAAATGCAAGTTTTTACAGACGAATCTCCAGCTAGCGTGGCCGTGACGAACTCTAGCTCAAGTCCCTTCACTGCCGTCAACATGACTTAAGAAATCGTAATGACACGATTGCAAATAAACCATACCCCCGGCCGGGATTGAACCCGCGGTCATAGAGTCTCAAAACTCCAGCCCGTCGCGTTAGCCACTAGACCAGCTAGCCGGTCTAGTGGCTAACGCGACGGGCTGGAGTTTTGAGACTATGACTGCGGGTTCAATCCCGGCCGGGGGTATGGTTTCTATGATGTGATCAGAGTATATTGTTTTTGTAACTGTTATGTCTCTGATAGGTTCCTTTTTGTTTGTGAATATCAAATCCAGGGTATTTTCATTTCTACTGGAATCAATTACCTGTTGGTTTAAAGAGTACTTTTCACAAAGCCTCATTAGTTCCCTGGTATGTGCCTGTTAAGCCAGGCTGCTTCCCGGAGATACTTCTGGTACAACATTACGTTGCGAAACTTCCACTGTACAAGAGGGAGATTAAAAACCTCCAAGGAGTAAAATATTTGGTGTGGGATTTTCTAGTCTATCCAGATACCTATCTATCTTCCTTAACTGATCCGTGAATTCCTCAGCAGTTGCTGATAGTTTTATATATTAGGATAATTACCAAATTCCTATTTTCAACTTTTATGCCTACGATTTCTACTATATCATTCGTAGAGTTCAGCACTTCCGTGCAACATTAAGCATCTTGTACATAGAGTCCTACTCGTCCCTGCAACATATTAATTCTATCACATCTGTACATGTTATAGTTTTCAATCTTTCTTTCTCCGTCCAAAACATCCTGTGTGTGTGTTTCTATAAATGCTCCAAACATCGCATTCGCTTCTGACAGGAGCCCACTGACATAACTTTGTCGTTTTTATTTGATTTCAAACGCTGAATATTAGTAAATATGAAGCAGGAATTACCATCTGGGATGTTTTGTTTTGCTGTCTGTTTCGTTAGTATCACTGGTGATGTACTACCTGGTATGACCCCTGGTGTACATACCCCTCGTTTGTCCAGTATTGACTTTGCATTTGATTGTGTATTCTGCCCGGATGGGTTGATGGCTAGTTTGGTATGTCCCATTGTGCTGCCCATCTGTAGCATTTCCCCTTTTTACCTCTTTCTTTGGTCCGATCGTTTCGCTTTATGTTTAAAAAAGATTGCTGTTCATTTTCCCTTTCTCTGCTTTCTCTGTAGCGCCGCGTTCCTTTTACATGATGGTCTGGGCAGCTCAGGTCGTAACATTCTCTGAACTGTGTTGAAGCTTTGCTCTGCGCATAGGCATAAAGCAGACTTCGTTCCTGCCTCTCGCAACTGCTGGACCATTACATGGTCTTGGATTCAATGGAAGATAAGCAAAATACAGTTAAAGAGTATACAGACTTTTGGAATGCCTTCAATAAGTGCGACCATTCCCTAAGTGCGAATACAGTACCTAGCAAACAAAACCCAAAGACTAATTGTAAGCAATGAAATCAGAAGCTACCACAGTGAAAAGCCCTGCTTCCCAAGCCACAGTTCTTGCCCCTAATTCTCTCTTTTTCATAATATATAAACACAAGTCAAATTATATGACTATCATCTTTTGAAGATATTAAAATTTGTATGAGTGACATCCACTGAAAACACAACAATAAGCGAACACTATATCAACATTCGTGGTCCCGGACTATTCAACTTACCAAAAGATATAAAAAACACGGCTGGAACAAGTGTAGAAATCTTCAAGAGAAAAACTCGCCCATGCTGTGATGAATATGTGGGGCAGCGGGCCTCTAGGAGCAACAGCCTGGCTCATCAGGCATGCACCAGGCGAGCCTGGCCCATGGCCGGGCTTAGATAGTAGTATGTCTTTCGAAACTCATCGAAGGCACATCGAAGCAAACCTCCAAGGTCATATAAACAAAGTCTTCCAGTGAGACAATGACAACAGATATGATGTTCAGTGAGAGGTAATGTCAGTTACTCCGCTACGGAAAAAAATGAGAAAATGAAGCCTAAGGTGAGAGATTTCAAAATAGGATGCGTACTATACACTATATTATTTTAGCTTAGTTTTATATTTTAAGTATTAAATAGTAACACCCTGCATTATTGTCTTACTATTTATATAGCATTGTTGCTTTGCTGTAATTTTTCTACAATTCTGATATTTCTAGCTTGACTTCATCTTTGAAATATGTTTAGTTCTAAACAAAGGCATGCAAATTTAATTCTGCTGTAAATCAATATCATAACCTTTGATGAGTTTCGCGAGTCTCACTACTCTCGGTGTCCGGCCATGGGCCAGGCTATATTAGATTCAAGTTTGATTAAGTAATCTGATGTATGTAATTAGTGTGTGAGGCTGGGGGAAAATAGAAGGTGGTAAAGCAGCTGGCATTGATGGGGTGAAGACAATGTTAACAGCAGGTGGGGATACAGTTTTTGAGTGATAGGTACTTTTCTTAATAACTGTATGAAAGAAGTGAAGGTGCCTAAGGATTGGCAGAGAGCATGTATTGTATAAAGGCAAAGGGGACAAAAGAAAGTAAGAATTACAGGGGAATAAGCCTGTTGAGCATACCTGGTATGGTATATGGTAGACTTATTACTGAAAGAACTAAGGGCAAAACGGAGAGCAGGATCGCAGATGAACAAGGAGACTTTAGGCACAGTAGAGGATGTGTAGACCAAGTGATCACATTGAAGCATACAAGTGAACGGTATTTAAATAAAGGTAAAGAAGTTTTCGTTGGATTTATGGATTTGGAGAAGGCATTTGATAAGGGAGCAATGTAGCAGATGTTGCAAGTGTATAGAATAGATGGTAGGCTACTGAAAGTAGTTCAGTTTTTTTATGAGGAGAGTGAGGCTCAGGAAATGTATGAGAGAGGGATTTTACTTTCCATATAAGTGATGTCCCCATGGATTTTAATATGGTATTTATATATAGGGATGGAAGAAAGCAGAGTGTTGGGAAAAGGTGTGGTTTGCAAAATAAAGAATTTAACATAACGTGGGAGTTGTCACAGATGCTTTTTGCTGATGACGCCGTGTTTTTCGGAGATTCTAAAGAGGAGTTCCAAAGATTGGTGGACGAATTTGAGAGGGCATGTCAAAGAATTTAAAAGTGAACGAAGAAGAGAGCAAGGTGATGAGGGTAACAAAAAATCTGGTAATGAAAGAGTAGATATCAGATTGGAGGGAGTATGGAGGAAGTGTGTGTGTTCAGATATGTATTTGGGAGTGGACTTCTTGTCAGCAGATGGGCCTATGAAAGACGAAGTGAAACAGAATTGATGAGGGGGAAAAAGGTGGGTGGTGCACTGAGGTATCTGTGGAGACAAAACATTATCCATGGATGCAAAGAGGGGAAAATGTACGAGTGTATAGTGCTGCCAACACTCTTACAAGAGTGTGAAGCACGGAGGTTGGAGGCAGTGGAGAGGGTAATGTATAGTGTAAATATTATGCAGAGAATTTACAGTTTGGAGATTAGGTGGTGGTGCGGGATTACTAAAAGTATTATCCAGAGGGAAGAGGAGGGGTTGCTGAAGTGGTCATTTGGAGAGGATGGAACAAAATAGGATGCCTTGGATAGTGTATAAATCTGCAGTGGAGGGAAGATGGGGTAGGGGTCGTCTTAGGAATGGATGGAGGGAGGGGCGTAAAGGAAGTTTTGTGCGCAATGGGTCAGGACATGCAGCAGGTATGTGTGAGGGTGTTCGATAGGAGTGGAGACATGGTTTTTGGGACCTGATAAGATGGAGTGTGAGCAAGGCATTATTTTGTGAAGGGATTCAGGGAAACCAGTTAGCTGGATCTGAGTCCTGGAAGTGGAAAGCACAATGCCTGTACTCTAAAGAAGAGCTCTGGGATATTTGTTGTTTTAGAGGGCCACCTAAACTGTCGTATCGGCACGCCTCTAGCAAGACAGTGATAGTGTGAAATATATATATATATATATATATATATATATATATATATATATATATATATATATATATATATATATATATATATATATATATATACGCAAAACAACCACTGTGAAATAGTAATAAAAGCATCAACTACCTGGCTGAAGATTCTATCAACCAGTAAGCATGATCTGAGACCGGACCGCGGGGGCGATGACTCAGAATAAGCTACAGGTAAACATAAACATTAGGTAAAGATCGAACACAATGCAATTTTACATACACACTCAAGATAAAAAAACAACATTCACCGTTGTGTATGATATATACCGCACACTGTCGTAACTCAATTACTATATAAACTACAAAAGTAAAAACATTTCTTTTGACAAATCACCGCACACAGGTCGACAAGAATTTCAAGCTAATCCGCGGCTAGCAATTAGTATTTCATGGCACAATATCCAAATTGTTTAACAGTAAAAATATACTCTCTCCAAGGAATGGCTAATTATTCGTCTAATAATTTTATGCATGATGTAATTTACTGATGCTCGTGTTTTGGGTCAACTATTACACAAGAGACGTTTTAGTGAATAATGAAAAAAATGAACGAAGACAGCACAGCTTCATGAAATTGTAGGAGAGCTGCAGCAAGCCTTCTTTATCTGCACGCACGTTAGGGGGAAGGAGGGCACCTGTGAAGGTGAGGCTCACCCATTTCCACTTCCCTCCCTACCAAACCAACCCAACCTAGATAAACACACACACACACACACACTGCATACACCTTTCAAAGACTGAGAGGCTCCACCCACTAGCCACCTGGTATTATGTACCACACAGCACAGGTGCACCCAAATCTTGCTTTAATCTTGGCATATTTGTTTTTTTCCTCAACTAAGTGGCCATCTTAATGATTCTGCTGCCAGTGTTGGTAATAGGGAGCTCATCCATCCTTCACTGCCCACCTCCATTAACTAATTAGAGGGTTGAGGTCTTCATAATCCTTCTTTGCATGACGCCAGTCCCCAGATATGTATACCCGTACACCCAAGTCAATGATTATACTCTAAAAGTCACTTGTTCTCTCTAGGCTGGAGTACTGTTGTACTCTAAACACTTCCATTCAAGGCAGGCCTAATTAAAAACCTGGAGAACATGAAGAGAACCTTCACTGTTCGCATACATTCAGTTAAACATCTGTACTCCTTGGAAAATACGAAAGTACATTATAATTTACACCTGGAAAACTTTTAGAAAGATTGGTCATAAACCTGCTCTCGCAAACCGTTTCCCATAAAAGTAAGAGGTCTGGCACACGATACAAAATACCCTAAATAAAAAGCAGGGCTACAATGGATACATTAAAAAAAAAACTCAGCAAATGTGAATGAACCAAGACATTTGAACGTCCTCCTTTCATACATAATGGGGATTACCAACAGATTCCCGGCTGTCTTCAAGAAGAGACGAGCTTCTCAAGTCGGTGCCTGATCAGCCGGGGTATAGTGCTTACAGTGGACTTGTGCAGCTAACACCAACAGCCTGGTTGATCAGGCCATCCACCGGGAAGCCAGGTCTGTGACCAGGCTGCCAGGGCGTTGACCCTTGGAACACACTTCAGGTAGGTAGACTCCTCAGCTATGTTAAGTGCTATGCGTATCTACGACCAGCAACACCACCACCATTACGACCGGCGGCACTACCACCGCCACCACCTGACCACCATAATTTACACAACACGCTGACGAAAGAAGCTAAAAATGCACAGAGATGGTTCGAGCCGTAACATTTGCTACAAAAGCTGAAAACAAAATTCTGCAAACCTAGACACGGGAGTCATGACATCACGAGCACAGCTCTGCTCAGACAAACCTAAGGACTACCTTACATTTGGGGAGTTCCGAGTTTTTCCTACCCCCAGAGCCCGGCCTTGGGCCAGGCTGGGCTCTGGGCCTAAGTCAGGCTAATCACTGCAACATGATACATAGCAGTTGGGCTAATAGGAACGAGGAGACACCAAAATAACGGAATAAAATAGAAAGAAAAACAAAGAACTCGAGGAAACATAATAATGTAAGAGATACTCCAGAGGAACTGGCATGGAAAAAAGACTATTAAGGGAGGCATGGGGCATGGGAAATAAACAACAAAGGATCACACCACCACACAACGCACATAAGCGCAAGCACGCGCGCACACAAAATGAACAAATACATTCATAAGATTACGTATAAGAACATTAGAAAGAACACTGCAGAAGTCCTACTGGCCTATGCGAGGAAGGTCCAATTCTCCCACCGGTTTAAGCCAATGCTTTGACCTAGTGAGGTCAAACACGTCACTTAAGGGAGGAGCACAACATCCGACCTAGTAGCACAAGCTAGTCAGATCCAACTCACACCCACCTACACTCATGTATTTATCCAACCTATTTTTAAAACTACACAACGTCTTAGCATCTATGACGTTACTCGGGAGTTTGTTCCACTTATCCACAACTCTCTTACCAAACCAGTGCTTTCCTATATCCTTCCTGAATCTGAATTTTTCCAATTTAAAGCCATTGCTGCGAGTTCTGTCTATGTTAGATATTTTTAGCACGCTATTTACATCCCCTTTATTAATTCCTGTTTTCCATTTATACAACAACTCAGTTTAAAAATTTACCCGAAAGATTAGAAATTTTAAATGGCCGAAGCCGAAGAATGTTCGAAAAAAAAAAAATCGTAGCAGCACACCACAAGTTACAGAAGCAGGATCCCTGGAGATCAAGTGTCCATAGGTAAAGTTAGAGTGGCCAGTCCTCAAAAAAAAAAAAAAATCGTCTCATAATAAGGGTTCCTGTGGAAGGAAGGAAGGGCTATGCACTCAAGTTCTGCCCGAATATATAATATATAGCTTGTCTAGAGAACGCATTGTACCCGCCACCTACCAATAAAATTAACTGGAATAAGGCCACAAAACTAAATGAAACAATAGTATGCGACAGAATTTATTCGATATACATGAACGCTAGATATTCAAGAAATTTCTTCTGCCTCAGAGGTTTAGGGAAGTTGAACAGCTGAATGAAGTTGCTGAAGCAAACTCCAGACACATTTTGAAGATTGAACATTAAAATGGTATAAAATACCGACAGGTTGTTAGGTATCAGGTCTGTACCAAGATACCCTTGTGTTGCAGTGTCTGACAGATTGAACATTAAAATGGTAAAAAATACCGACAGGTTGTTAGAGTTCAGGACTCACGAAATCGTAATAGCACGATTGCAAACGAATCAGCGAACGGGTGGGGTTTGAACCCATGGCAAGTGTATCTTAAAACTCACAGACCCGTGTGTTAACCACTGGGCCAGCTGGCTACAATAAGATTCATCCAATTAGGTATGTTTCTATACACCGTAGGAAGGTTAGCAGTGGGCCCATGCTAACCTACCTATGGTGTATAGAAATATACCCAGTTGGATGAAGCTTGTTAGAGCCAGTTGGCCTAGTCGTTAACGCACTGGTCTGAGTTCTAGGACTCACTTGCCATAGGTCCAAGCCCTACCCATTCCCTGATTTGAAAAGTAATATACGGAAGGAACCAGAAGACTAGAGATTGTGAGATTGTAGGTTATGAGGAGGGGCCAGGAACTGAGACTCGACCACACATCGGTGAGCGCACCCACCGTAACGGCAGAGTTCACATCTCTAGTATACATCGTTCGATTATTCAGGTGGTTTCTGGAATTCTTAACATGTCTGCACGCAAGTATTATCACAAAGCATCCGTCCAACCTCCTCTCACCTCGCCTCCCACTCATGTGCTTCACCTCTCCTTCCTTGTAGCCTTTCTCTTTCCACTTCAGTCGTTCTCCTGTTTTCTCCCCTTTCATTCATGTATTTCATCTCTCCCTCCCTTGCTCTGTCTCTATGCTTTCACCCCAGTCTTTCTCTTGCCCCATCCTTCCATTCATGTACGTCACCCCTCCTTCCTTATTTTTGTCTATTTCTTTGTGCTAATGTTTGCTACCTAACTCACGAAACGAGGACGACTCTAACCCATGAGAAATCGGTCCTAGAACTAGCAGACTAGTGCTCTAGTAGTCAGAAAAATATCCTGCTAGTTTTAGGATAAAGTTGCCGAGCTGCTCGTTCTCGAGTTGATACCAATTACATTGCAATTTCCGTGAATAAGCTACCTATCCTTTGTAATGGAACATGACAGGGAAACAGCCAGTGATTGATCCCATATGTAACACATTAATAATATAAACATGGGTTGCAACATACCGCCGATCTACCTGACTTTCAATTTTTTTATCGTCATTTTCTTTCCATTCCTTCCTCCCATTTCCCTTACCGCCCCCCTCCCTTCATTCGTCTTTCTCCAATCTGTTCCTCTCCCCCCTCCCTCCTTCAGCTCAAGTATTTCTCTCCCCTCCCCTCTCCATTTATGCTCGTGAAACCCTGCATAAGACAAAGTACGAAGTAACTAGACATGAAACAACAACAAACCTATATTTTGCCATATAATTTAACTACCGGAGCCCTTTCTAGCATGGTTACCACTACAATAAACTGAACACACTTGTAATCACTAGCTCACTGGTTAGTGTGATCGGCTTACAACCGGGCAGGTCTTCTCACATCCGGTGCCAGTTCACCTAGCAGTAAGGCACCCGGGTGTTAGTCAATTAACTGTAGTCTCAATGTTATCGTGGTAGTATACCTCAGGTTACGGCCGAGCTTCGAAATGAGCTGAAATTAGTGTGACTAGCCTATAAAGCTAACCATAAAAATTCTTGCGTTCACTGCTAACTCAGGCTTAAGGCAAACAAAGACTCATTTAGAAAAAGTTTCTCAAGTGAAGAGAGAAATACAGGTGGGTGTAAGTACCTGCCGTGTGCAACCATCACACAGTAGCATGTGGGTGGTGCGGCAACACTACACCTGTTTCTCACAGCTGTCACACTTACAAGTGTTTGACTCATGAATATCTGACATGCAAGTGGTAGATATACAAGTGGCTGACATACAAGTGTCAGATGAACGAGTGGCTGACGTACGAGTCAGACGAATGAGTGACTGACGTACGAGTGGCTCACGAACGAATGGCTGACGTATGAGTGGCTGATGTACAAGTGTCAGACGAACGAGTATCAGGCGAACGAGTGGCGGACGTACAAGCGTTTGACGTACAAGTGGCAGACGTACAAGCGTCTGACGTACAATTGCCGGACGTAAAAGCGTCTGACGTACAAGTATATACAACAATCACCATCACTTAAGCGAGAAAGATACAACATAGTAAACACCTGGATAATTCTAGAGGTACTGACGGAAAACTACTCACCAGAATCACGTATATTAAAATGAAGCTCAGCAGATGACTCAAATAACTCTTATGAAGAGCAGGAGTTCCATAAATATACTAAGAAGTGTAAAGGGACCAAGACTCTTCAACACACTTACTTCACGCATAAGATGAATTACCAATCTTTATTGCCCTACTGAAGTCTCCCAACTTAGGCTAACAGATTTCAACACTGCACGAAACTCATCCTGCGTGATGGAATATGACAGGGAAATACAGCTAAACACTGGAAACAAAAGCTAACTAATATACCTTTACCTTTGATAGCTTTAAAGTTTTCCTAATACTGCAACCAGGCTTGTCTGGTGCTTGCCAGACCAACCAGGCTGTTACTGCCGACGGCCCACATGTACATGTCTTTTTACGAACTGATTAGGTCTAACGTATGCTCGAAGATGAAACTAAGTTATTATCACTAATATCAAACTCTCCTAACTCCCTGAACTGAGTAGGATTCTAACTCACGGCAAGCCAATGCTAAAACTAGAAAGCCAATGTGCTGCCCACTGTACCATGAGAGTTAATAACTTTTAAAGAGAGTTAATTACTATTACAAGTTATAAGTTGCATCATAAAAGCACTGGATAGCAGCACAATGCTGATGTACACAATTTTGACAATTAAAAAAAAAGTAATTTGCCAATAAACCCGTCTTCCTTTCACTTCTGAGACTTGGATTCTGTAATGAGTTGGCCAGTCTCTAGTACTATACTCAACAATCACGTCTTCTGCAGCTGACCAAAATGCAGCTTACCAAATGTGACGAAAATCACTGAAGCCAATAAAAAAAAAGGAGAGATGAAATTACTTTATCGAAATTACTTTATCGAAAAATAAATATTGGCAACCATAACAGTCTAAAATAAGATAACCCAGAGAGTGAAAGAACAAGTTTGTGGTAAGATCACCCTAACCTGGTGTGTCGGGAGTCGAGGCTCAAGTGCATTACCTCACTCCACTCAAACACCAGGTAAAGGTAACGCTAACACGAAACAACACCTTAACCCATACCAGAAAATCCGAGAGACACAGGCATATTTATAGATGCCGAACAGATGGCGCTATTATGATCACTCTAGCCTGCCAATCGTGGAAACAAACTTAAGGAAAAAAAACAAGCAGCAGCAGCATAAGCAGCAGCAGTATAAGTAGCAGCAGTATAAGCAGCTGCTGCAGCAGCATAAGCAGCAGCAGCAGCATAAGCAGCAGTAGCAGTATCAGCAGCAGCAGCAGTATAAGCAGCAGCAGCAGCAGCATAAGCAGCAGCAGCAGCAGCATAAGCAGCAGCAGCAGCATAAGCAGCAGCAGAAGCATAAGCAGCAGCAGCAGCATAAGCAGCAGCAGCAGCAGCATAAGCAGCAGCAGTATAAGCAGCAGCAGTATAAGCAGCAGCAGCAGCAGCATAAGCAGCAGCAGCAGCAGCAGAATAAGCAGCAGCAGCATAAGTAGCAGCAGCATAAGCAGCAGCAGGAGCAGCAGCATAAACAGCAGCAGCAAAAGAAACAAGAGCGTAAGCAATATTCACCATCATTCGCTCAATAGCTGTCTTGCCACAAGTGCAAACACACAACAATTACAATGATATTAATAGTGGTTAATTTTCACTTTATCTTGTGTGTGAAATATGGGGGCGTGCACACTTCATGTTTTCAAGTGCTGCCACTTTACATGCTAAACTTTAATGAGGCCCACTTAAACAAAACGGTTGGTCACCCCTCCACTAATATCATTTTCATATGGAAATACTAAACCCTAGTGGGTATCACACAGCGCCCGGGTAAAGTTAAATAATTAGGTTTGATCCAAGGAAAAGGGTACCTACACTTTTCAAAATCTAGAGCCCTTCAAGAGATCCCAGAATGAGCCCTGCAGAGCACTATCAAAATACTGTACAAACATATTTAACCACATTTAAAAAATAAAAATACGTCTGCGTATTCATTAGTCAGAGGGACGTTTGCAATGCATTAAGCTGATATTTTCAGTGAGACTCCTTAAACCCGTAGAGGTCAAACAAAGCTGGAATAAGGCATTAATTTACAACTGTCATTAATCAGCTGCTGTTGTGTTACAACGTTGTCAATGTTACGCGGTAACTACTATACTGTATATAACAGTATTATACCGTCGTCATTATCTTTTAGTTACCTTACACTAAAGCTTTATATTGTCAGTCACAGTACAGGTAACACAATGCAAGTGGTCTGCATAAAATATATTTAAGCACACAATTGGAAGTGCTAAAATAATACAGAATGATAGATTACAGTCAAAAGGAGAGAGCAACAACTGCCTTACATGTTTGTACACGTATAATAATTCCTAGCTCTTAGTAACAGCAAAACTCACATTATTAATCTTGTTTAAGTAACTCATGCAGTAATCTGATGTATCAATGATACATATGGAAAGTTCACAGTTCAGAGTTCAAGTAGTCTTCATTCTTCAGGTAATTTGGCTCTAAGAAACTACTATGGAGGCACCTGTTCCGTTAAAATTTGTAACAAAAATTGAAGGAAAGCTATTCGTCTCTACAGTGACTGACATTACATGTAGATATATCATTAGTCTCTCATCGCAAACTTCGTTAGTTCTCTCGTGGGTGCGTGTGTTCGCTCTCTACCTTTCCAACCACTACTGCCAGGGATCTTCTCAGGAACTAACACTAGGGGTCCAGCCTTATCGTCCTGTAATTCTTGCCCCGCAGGCTGTCTTCACGAACGTTGTGTATATGATGCTAATTTTAAAATAGTTTTTTTGTGCTCTTTCATTTTCTCTTTCCACAAAAAATGAGGGACAAATTACTAGCCCAAGTCTTCCTATCAAAAGACAGTGGTGATTATTTTTTAAAGGAGACTTTTTTTTTTTTTAATATTAACCTTCTCCAGCCCTCCTCTTTAGGATGCGACCCCGAACAGTAAACTAACACCAACACCTAGCTACCAGTTTTCTGCTAGATTAACAGGAGCATCATGTATATGGAAGCTTGACTATACATCTCACGTTCTTACAACACCGAGGAAGTCATGGCTGATTTGGAAAAGTAACAGATACAGTGTAACGTAGACGAATGGATAATTTATATTGTGTAGTGCACTTCTCGTTTTTATATCAGAGAATTAACATATGTTAGACAACATACAAGGAAAAAAAAAGGATGGTCACGTTAACGGGTGAGCGAGTTTCCCCGTCTTCTAATAACATGTTCATTTTTCCACTATAATCTACCTTGTCCATAATTACTATCGCATTTGCTTTGTCTACTAACGTAAGGTGAAGTCTAAGATCTTTCCTTAATTCATGGTATAATCTAACTAATCTTTGAGGACAATTCGGTTCCACAGGTTTCCGATAGTAATTATGAACAAGGTAGATTACAGTGAAAAAATGGGCATATTAGAAGACAGGGGAACTTACATGTCCCTTAATCAGCATTTTTCTTAAGATGGCGTAGATATGAGAGTAGAAAATAAATGCATGGTGTGCGTGTGCGTGTGCGTGTGTGTGCGTGTGTGTGTGTGTGTGTGTGTGTGTGTGTGTGTGTGTGTGTGTGTGTGTGTGTGTGTGTGTGTGTGTTGAAGGTATTAAATAACAATTTAACTCTACACTGGAGACACATTAGCTAGGTAGAGGGTTTGTCTTACCATTAGGGGCTGGAGACTCGCGCCTCTACTGCTTCTTGTAAATGAATAATCCACAAGGATGTACCACTTAACACAAATCAACATATTCAAATTATGTACGATTTAAACACTTTAATTTAAAAAGAGGCAGAAAAAATAAAACTTGGCAGAGTTGTAAATGAAACAGAACCTTAAAAAACTGTGCAACAAACAAGCATATCTATCATACAACACACGAGTGTACGTAATGAATACACGGAGGTACGTAATTATCAAATTAATATGATTTGCCTCTACTAGACCAGCAAGCCTACTCTAGTATTCTGTTTGCTCTTATGTCTTAATACTGTACTTTATTACATTACCTTATCATTACAAACAAATTATCCTGGGATGCCACAACAGTGGAAAATATAGCCTGAATAATGCTGAAGTGTGTATCGGTAAAAAAAAAGAGCTCGCCTCCCGGTAACGAGAGCTCCTCATGCGTGGGATTTTCTGCTGGCTGTGCTCCCCATCCCTCCCATTCTTCCCTAGGCACACGCCTCGACCCACAAATAAAGTCATATTATTGCTGCACTTCGGCTTACTGCCCCCTATCCTCATTGAACACAGGTGTGCATGCAGTAGTGCATAGGCATACCGATTTGGGTACCATGGTCTTGTTTAACATAGATCAAAAAGATAACAAGGCATGAAGAAGTTGTCAAGAGAACCCTTGCAACAGCCAGAGGCCCAGCAATAAGGAAACCGCCTCAATTATGCAGATCCAATGGCAGCCAAAAGCATCAAGATGTAGCTGGTTTGCAAGCCTAAACAGATGGCAAGCAAATGGAGTGGG
This sequence comes from Cherax quadricarinatus, assembly GCF_026875155.1. Lineage (NCBI taxonomy): Eukaryota > Metazoa > Arthropoda > Malacostraca > Decapoda > Parastacidae > Cherax > Cherax quadricarinatus. Next base: position 4,019,814 of record NC_069437.1, on the reverse strand, counting down.
AATACACAGCGAATTCATATTGGCTGACATCTCTGTCCAATACAGCAAGAATGAAGGAGGTACAGTTACCAGCCTCTTGACTCAAAAGAAAACGTGGTGAACCTGCTCATCAATACAGGTTTGTTCCCATAGGCTCAGAGTAGCCAGTTTTCTGTTCCGGCATCTCATTGTTGCACTTTGACGGGGTAATGCCTGCTGTACCTTGGGTATGTACCCCAGCTCCGAGAAGCTCGATGACATATTTATAATGTAATTGTTGACAGGGACACTTAAGTATCAGTAATGTATCCCTCAAACATTTCATATTTTATACTCATGATCACTGTACCATCAATGTATCCTATAAAATTTGCTTACCATATTATATAATTAAGTATACATGAATGTGCGCTTATAAAAGATGGAGTGGCCAGAGAAACAGAATGTTCAAACAGCCTAAAGGAGAAATCCCAATATTTTTACCTCGAGGCAAAGAGTCCCCACAGTAAACCCCATATTATATATATTTTTTTTATTTAAGACTACAGCTACCGTGGATATAGTGTAAACATCTCTCATTTCAGCCCTCTGTATAGTGCTATAGCTTTCATAAACTTTAAAAAGGTCCAAAAGTTCGCAAATAGATTGGTCCAAATGAAAAAGAGGCCAAAGGAACTGTAATTGACGACTCAAGGACGTCTGGGTGAAACGTAATTACCGCATTGAAGATATTCAAATAACTGGACAGGGCGGAGAGAGAGACTTGAAATGTGAGAATCGAAAACAAGGAAAAAAAAATCTAGAAGATAAAATCAGATTCAAGTTAAAGGACGTTACAAAAATTGATGACCCATGGCTCGGTTGGTAGAGCACTCAGCTCATATAACAAGTGTCCATGGTTCTATCCCCGACACGGGTGGAAACCTTTGTCATATTTCCTTACGCCTGCTGCCTCTGCTTACCTAGCAGTAAATAGGTACCTGGGTACAAGTTACAGGTCGCATCCTGGGGGTGGTAGCATATCTTATAAAGGACTGGGCTTTGAAATGAGTTGAGGTAGGATAAAAGCTCCTATCATGTAAAACTGAAATGTAAAAAAAAAAAAAAATTGAGACTCGAATCAGGAAATGGCAAATAAGTAAGCACAAACAGGTGAGTGTACACTCATACCGTTGCCATCTTATTTCCAAGATGACATGGAATGGGACGTGCAATATTTACAATCACAACTTTCTCTCGCAATCATATACTCAGGAGTTTTGTGTACTGTCACTGGCGAAAAATGTGTAGTGGTTGTCAACAGTGTTGTAGAGCAGGTAATGGAGAGCAGGTGTCAGTAGCACTTGTGCTCCACTATCTGAAGATCAAACAAGCTTGTGGTAGAACTGTGTGATACACACTACCTCTAACTTATCCTTCCTCACCCCTGTCAATTTTCCTTTAATGAAATAGAGCTTGTCTTTTTATCTTGTATATCTTGCTTCTAGGCATAAAACTATTCCTGAAAATAGGTTGTGAAGCAATTTTTCTTACATCTACCTTCTGTTCCTCTTAGTTTTCACCTGCCTCAACGATAAATACCAAATGGATCCATGGGAGGCAAATATTGACAAGACAGGAACGAGTTTAAGAGTAATTTAACCAAATACTAATGTGATTACAAACAAGACCAAGTAAGTCAATAGTAAACCGGCTAACCTGTAGCTGATTCCTGCGGTCGATTCCGGTGGTTATCGCTGGGTATGAGGGAAAAAAACTCACTCAAAAGGATATTTTCAAGAGTAATTACAGTTATCTATATTAACGATACTTAATGTTGTCTTCACCAATTGAGCCAGGTGAGGCAGCTCCTTTTCCGTTTTAGATTATCTGAAAACCATTGAACCACCGCAAACAAATAATTTCTCTCATCTGTACAACGTCACATGCTCCCTTTTCCAATTTTTTCTTTACACAAATCAATTTTACTGCGTAAGATCTGTTATCCTACCTCAGCTCATTTCAAAGCTTCAGCCCTATCTGAGGTATACTACCACTAGTGCTAGGTGAACAGGGGCAGGTGTAAAAGGAACATGCCCAACATTTCCACCTGTACACGGAGGGCCCGGGTTCGATTCCCGGCGGGTGGAAACATTTCGACACGTTTCCTTACACCTGTTGTCCTGTTCACCTAGCAGCAAATAGGTACCTGGGTGTTAGTCGACTGGTGTGGGTCGCATTCTGGGGGACAAGATTAAGGACCCCAATGGAAATAAGTTAGACAGTCCTCGATGACGCACTGACTTTCTTGGGTTATCCTGGGTGGCTAACCCTCCGGGGTTAAAAATCCGAACGAAATCTTATCTTATCTTACTGGAGATCGAACCCCGGGCACTCAGTGTGAGAGCTGAGTGCGCTACCAACTGAGCCACAAAAAGTAGTTTGTGACACTTCAAATTATATGACATAATGTGATATGATTATGTTCGAAGACTGTGTCTAGTTTCCTCTTCAAGACTACCTTTTATCTGGTAATATTGCTTGTATCAGCAGGCAGAGGACCGAAGAATTCTAGACCAAGAACGTTGACACAGCATTCTCTAATTAAAGTAATGTCATATTTAGCAATATTATGACATTACTATAATTTCACTTTAGTTAGGGTAATGTTTAGAGCAGGAAATAATGTAATCCTAACTTCATTAACTGCATATCAATGCACTCCGCCTCAAGTCTAGACTCGCGAATTTCACACTCACTGAAAGTCTGAAGAAAACCAAGAAAAGAGTATCTTAAATCTTATATATCACGTGTAGAGACAGTAGACACAGACCTCTTCCACCAAGACATAATAAACCACTGATATATCACACCAGAGGTGACAAAGCACTCTCCAAAGCAAGACATACAGCAAAGGCGCCAAAAAATAAATATTCTGAAGGTATACTCGGAAATATTAGTAAAGAAGTGGAATCGAAATTTACACAATCCAGAATAACCCGAGTTCAGAAGACGACGACTCTGCTCACAACTGCTAAAAAGTACGTCGTACTTTTCAACACATTTGAAGCCCAGCAAAATGCTGACGTAATCCACACAGCTTGAGAAAGTCTTCGACATCAAGCACATGTGGCCAGCTTGTATCACTGTAGGATGTACCACAATCACCACAAGTCATCTTGAGTCACTACACGATACACAGCACAATCACTGGACCACCAGTCGCCAGCCGGTCAAATAAATTCTCTCAATCGCTACTCATATTTTTTACCTCGTCACGGATACCGAACATACGTCGAGGAGTTACCTCAGTCATATTTCAAGCTGACAAGTCACTGTCAATTCATATTTCTCTGTGTGTAATAATGACCATCTTGTCTTAAATCCGAGGTTCTTCTTGCCACTAAATCAACACATTTCTATATTTCAAAATATAAGCAAAAATAATATATGGATCCAAATATCGTACTGCCGACAAAAGAAAGAAAAGAGAGAAGCTTTTTTTTTTGGGACAGCGTAACGTTTCATAGAATGATAAAAGTTCTACACAGACCAAAACGTTTTCACCTATTAACGCTTGCTTTGCAACTACAGTATATGAAATGTTTAGTTTCAGGATAGCTCGAAACGTCTAATTATCATTTTCAGTTTGCATTAGAAGGAAATATTTATAAAAAATAACTATACACTGTTAGACAGTCACCAACCAGGAAGGTACTACCGTCCTGCCTGAGTGAAACATAAGTAGTTGGCTGGTAAGACAGTAACTATGAACAGAAATACTTGCGTAGTATCTAAGTAGCTAGTAATTCAAATACCATTTATATAGAGCCTCTCTTGCTAGCCATGACGTCACGAACTCCCGTGTACGCTGGGGAGGCCCCGTGAGTCAAGGTAGTGCGTTATCCCTCAGACTAGTGAGACGCTGGCAGTTATTTACCCAATATATCGCCCTGTATAACAGCTTATAGTGACTTCAACTTCACTCCAATCTTTATGAACCCTAACAAACCAGGGAGTCCATCTACTCCACCAATAAAGGATAAAGACTTAGCTGCCACTGACTTCCCTGACTAAGTTACGAGTTTGTTGCATCTGTTGAACAAACGTAGAGCCATTGCTTTACCAGGCGACATGGGTTTAACAAACCTATACCATCATATTCCACTTGAACCTGGAACTAGATTTATTTATGTACCCGTCATCCACTTATACACTTCAATGATATCTCCCCTCATTCCACGTCTCTCCAGAGAGTGGAGATTTAAGGCTTTAAGTCTATCTTCATACGGGAGATACCTTATACAGTAAATCATTTTAATCATTCTTCTCTGTATGTTCTCCAATGAGTCTATATCCATCCTATAGTAAGGAAACCAAAACTGAGCAGCATAATCTAAATGAGGCCTCACTAGTGATGTACAGAGCTGTAAAATAACTTTTGGACTTCTGTTACTTATACTTCTTGAGATAAATCCTAGCAATCTGTTAGCCTTGTCTCTAAGTCAACCATCGTCCCTCATCATCCTGCCAGCAATGGTTTAGCAGAAAGAACCAATAAGAAATTGTTCGATGTCTGGAGAGTAATAATTAATCCCAACAATGCAACCTGAATGTTATGTTCAATGTGCCATTAATTTTGCTTACAATGCCTTTACAGGTGATACTCCGCATGATGCATTGTATGTTGTAGATAAGCACTTACTGATTTCGTAGCCACTCGTAACAGCTTAGCTCAGAGCGTTTTCAGAAGAATCCGAGAAACACTTAATAAGTCAAGTGCAGAATTTACAAGAGTTACTAACACTGGAGTAAGGCTAACCAAAATTAAAGTGGGCTCGAGAGTTATGCTAGTTAATTCCAATGAAACATCTGCAATGCCAAAGCTCGATTAAAAGTTTGTTTGTCCTTACCGAGTAGTTGAACATGTCAGTGGAAATAGGTATAGGGTTACTGAAATCAGTACTGGTTAGTACAGAGAATGACACTAAGATCATATGAAGTTAGTATGGGATGAGGGTGATGAAATACCTAGCACCCAGACAAATGAGCCAGAGACTGACAATCCTCCTCACTCAGTACCTTCTAACAATCTAACTGACGAACAACGTGATTGTCATTATTCCCTACGTACACGACAAGTGATGATAAATATCCAAGCTTCAGTCATTAATGCTAATGATGATCCTACTCAATCACAGCATGTGTCAGCTACCGCAACAGAATCTGAACCCCCCCCCCCCTAGAGATGATGACCACTCTGCGTATGCAAATCTCACCCCAGCAGAGTTGGGCTAAATGTCAATAACCTGTATAGATGATTAGTATAGTTGAATAAATACTCGGCTGTGTTTAACAAGCCTTATAGTAAATCAATTTCATTGTAGATAAAAAAAATTTAGTCTTCACGTTCTCTCCGAATTGTGATATTTAACATTAAGAGACGTGAGTGTATTAACTTGCCTCTCCTGTTAAACACTTTGCAAATAAATTCCCTCAGAATCCGTAGATCACATGAATAAGAATCGATAGATCGATCTCATTCTCAACTGTTTACTTATGTTCTCATTAATTCCATGATCTATCATGATCTGCAATGTATTACATTCAAATGTTTTATGTTGTGTACAACGTTTCCTAGTATTGTACAAAATCAGTCCAGAACCTGAAAAGTCTGCCTCTTTGTATCAGTTTAGCTGTACGTTGGGGATGTCATACGTCAGTGTCGCTGAGCTATCAGAGATACTTGTGTAGTATCTAAGTAACTAGACATTCAAATATTATTTATACTCAACCTCTCACCAGCCATGACGTCACGGACTCCCGTGTACCCTGGGCGTGCGCCGTGAGTCAATGCAAAGAGTCTGTTAACCCTCAGACTAGTGAGACGCTGACAGGTTGGGCTTCGTCAGTTATTTATCAAATATATCGCCCTGTATAACATCCTACAGCTAGTTTACATCACCTTCACTCATTTTTTTACGAACTCTGACACAACCATCCAGGAGGTACTACCCGCCTGCCTGAGTGAAACATAGGTAGTAGGCTGGTAAGACAGCAACAATTAAAGGAGATACGTACTATTGTCCTACTCTGGACTTTTCCAATAAGCTCAGAAAGGTCCAAAGGTCTGGAACCAGACGAGTGCCTTGAACTGAGAGAAGTGCACTATGCGGAGAGGCTAAAGCCACTGTACCTGACGGCCTTGACTGACAGAAGGCGAAGGGCAGACAAGCAACAAAAAAAAAAAATCCTGAAATAAACTGATAGGATAGACAGAATGCTTGAATCATGAGGACCAGGATCAAAAGTACTCAGGTGGAAGCTGACGATACAGTTAAGTCATAAAGATGTATTTGTCTAATGTCAGGGTAAATGAAAAATGAGAGACGAGGCAGTGACGGAGGCAATCTCAATACACAGCTTCAAAAGTAGATATGATACGGCTCAAGAGGACAAAAGTCAGTGATAGCGATCAACATAGTCTAAGAGGCGGAGGCAGGAGCAGTCTCTTGACCCGGGCAAACACAAATCTGAGTGTAGACAGGTACTTACGCTTACGAATACACTCACCATCACATGTACACACACCACACACACACACGTACGCACATGGGGCTAGGAGCTAAGTATCGACCCCTGCAACTACAATTAGGTGAGTACACACACACACACACACACGCTCACATTCTCACACACACACACACGCTCACACACACACGCTCACACACACACGCTCACACACACACGCTCACACACACACGCCCACACACACACGCTCACACACACACGCTCACACACACACGCTCACACACACACACGCTCACACACACACGCTCACACACACACGCTCACACACACACGCTCACACACACACGCTCACACACACACGCTCACACACACACGCTCACACACACGCTCACACACACACGCTCACACACACGCTCACACACACACACACACACACACACACACACACACACACACACACGCGCGCGCGCGCGCGAACACCACTAAGTGCTGAACACAGTACACACAACCGAGGAAGAGGTGAAGAGGCTTCTGAGTGAGCTAGATACCTCAAAGGCGAAGGGGCCAGATAACATCTCCTTATGGGTCCTGAGAGAGGGAGCAGAGGCGCTATGTGTACCCATAACAATATTCAATACATCTATCAAAACAGGGAGATTGCCTGAGGCATGGAAGACAGCAAATGCAGTCCAAATTTTTAAAAAAGGAGACAGACATGAAGCACTAAACTACAGACCAGTGTCACTGACATGTATAGTATGCAAAGTCATGGACAAGATTATCAGGAGAAGAGTGGTGGAACACCTAGAAAGGAATGATCTCATCAACAGCAGCCAACATGGTTTCAGGGACGGGAAATCCTGTGTCACAAACCTACTGGAGTTCTATGACATGGTGACAGCAGTAAGACAAGAGAGAGAGGGGTGCGTGGATTGCATTTTCTTGGACTGCAAGAAGGCGTTTGACACAGTTCCACACAAGAGATAAGTGCAAAAACTGGAGGACCAAGCAGGGATAACAGGGAAGGAACTACAATGGATCAGGGAATACTTGTCAGGAAAACAGCAGCGGGTCATGGTACGTGGCGAGGTGTCAGAGTGGGCACCTGCGACCAGCAGGGTCCCACAGGGGTCAGTCCTAGGACAAGTGCTGTTTCTGGTATTTGTGAACGACATGACGGAAGGAATAGACTCCGAGGTGTCCCTGTTTGCAGATGACGCGAAGTTGATGAGAAGAATTCATTCGATTGAAAATCAGGCAGAACTACAAAGGGATCTGGACAGGCTGCAGACCTGGTCCAGAAACTGGCTCCTGGAGTTCAATCCCACCAAGTGCAAAGTCATGAAGATTGGGGAAGGGCAAAGAAGACCGCAGACGGAGTAGTCTAGGGGGCCAGAGACTATAAACCTCACTCAATGAAAAATATCTTGGGGTGAGTATAACGCCAGGCACATCTCCTGAAGCGCACATCAACCAAATAGCTGCTGCAGCATATGGGCGCCTAGCAAACCTCAGAACAGCATTCCGACATCTTAATAGGGAATCGTTCAGGGCCCTGTACACCGTGTACGTTAGGCCCATATTGGAGTATGCGGCACCAGTTTGGAACCCACACCTAGCCAAGGACGTAAAGAAACTAGAGAAAGTGCAAAGGTTTGAAACAAGACCAGTCCCAGAGTTAAGAGGTATGTCCTATGAGGAGAGGTTAGGGGAAATCAATCTGACGACACTGGAGGACAGGAGAGATAGGGGGGACATGATAACGACTTACAAAATACTGAGAAGAATTGACAAGGTGGACAAAGACAGGATGTTACCGAGACTGGACACAGCAACACGGGGACACAGTTGGAAGCTGAAGACACAGATGAATCAAAGGGATGTTAGGAAGTATTTCTTCATCCACAGAGTAGTCAGGTAGTGGAATAGTTTGGGAAGCGAATTAGTGGAGGCAGGATCCATACATAGCTTTAAGCAGAGGTACGATAAAGCTCATGGTTCAGGGAGAGTGACCTAGTAGCGACCAGTGAAGAGGCGGGGCCAGGAGCTTGGACTCGACCCCTGCAACCTCAACTAGGTGAGTACACACAGAGGCCTAGTGTCTAATCGACATGTGCCTAGGACAAAATGGTAAAACACACACACACACACACACACACACACACACACACACACACACACACACACACAAACACACCAGACCTAGTGTCTAATTGACATGTGCCTAGGACAAAATGGTAACACACACACACAGCCACAGAGTAGTCAGGAAGTGGAATAGTTTGGGAAGCGATGTAGTGGAGGCAGGATCCATACACAGCTTTAAGAAGAGGTATGATAAAGCTCACGGTTCAGGGAGTGACCTAGTAGCTACCAGTGAAGAGGCGGGGCCAGGAGCTTGGACTCGACCCCTGCAGCCTCAACTAGGTGAGAACTAGGTGATTACACACACACACACACACACACACACACACACACACACACCACACACACACACACACACGCTCATACACACGCTCACACACACGCTCACACACACGCTCACACATAAGCTCACACACAAGCTCGCACACACGCTCACACACACGCTCACACACACGCTCTCACACACACGCTCACACACACACGCTCACACACACACGCTCACACACACACGCTCACACACACACGCTCACACACACACGCTCACACACACACACGCTCGCTCACACACACGCACACACACACAAACACACACACACGCTCTCACGCGCTCACACACACGCGCGCACATGCGCGCACATGCGCGCACACGCGCGCACACACACCCCCCACACCCCACACCACACACACACACACACACCACACACACACCACACACCAGACACACACACCACACACACACCCCACACACACACACACCCCGCACACACACACACACACACCCCACACACACACACACCCTACACACACACCCCCCACACACACACCCCACACCCCACACACACACCCCACACACACACACACACACACCACACACACAAATACAACAGGCCTAGTGTCTAATCGACATGTGCCTAGGACAAAATGGTAACTCACACACACACACACGCGCACACACACACACCCCACACACACACACCCCATACACACACCCCACACACACACACACACCCACACACACACACACACACCCCACACACACACACCCCACACACACACCCCACACACACACACACACCCCACACACACACACCACACACATACACACACACACCACACACACACACACACAACGTCAGTGAACAACCCTACAAGTGATAACCAAAGTATTAGCAAAAATAAATAAAGTAAAGGCGAGAGAAAGCCTGAAATTATACAACAAAATTTCAAAGTGCCAGTTCGTTGAGGCCTATTTGGCACTTGTTGCCACATTGTTACAAATATACAAAGTACAAAGCGAGTGACTAAAGAGAAAAGATCAAATAGAATTAAGAGAGGTTGGCTAACGACAAACTGTGATGTAGCACACAGCGTGAGGAAGTAGCGCCGCCATAACAGGTTGGGTGTCATCACAAATAAGAAGTGTACTTACCAAAATTCAATTCAATTCAATTCAAAGTTTATTCTCTATAAAGATTACAATGTTGAATTTACAGAATTTGGTTGTTGTGTGGTTTACATGTAGTTAAATAATGATTACAGAGTGTACCACTAGAACGCCTAGCATGGCTAGGCATTTCGGGCAGACTTAGTTTAATTCTTTGTTTTAAAATATTACAAATTATGAGGTAAGTTGGTATTATGGCTAAGTGACTAAATACTAGTTTGTGAGTTTAGCAATGTGAATGCTTTTGTTTTGGCACAGTACATAGTTTCATTATTGGAGTATCATAGGATTCTTATTTTAAGATTGAGATTAATTTTCTGTTTATGGTCAAATGGGTAGTGAGTGTAAGTGTGAACCACCAGGTGGTATTCGTGTAGTTAGTTGATGGGTGTATCAGGGAGATAAGATGTTTTCTTTAAAGTAGTTTTGAAGGTGATGATGTGTCTGCAGTTTAGAGTTCTCAGGTAGGGTGTTCCAGATTTTAGGGCCTTTGACATACATTGAATTTTTGTAAAGGTTTAGTCGGACACGGGGAATTTTCGTAGAGATGTTTGTGTCTGGTGTTATGCCTGTGGGTTCTGTCACAACTATCAAGAAAGCATTTTTGGTCAAGGTTGTATTGGAGTTTAAGGTCCTGTAGATGTAGATTGCACAGTAGTAAGTGTGGATGTACTGAACAGGGAGTAAGTTTAGATCTATGAAAAGTTGGGGGGGGGGTGTTGCCGGGATGGGATTTAGTGATTATTCTTACTGCAGTCTTTTTTTTGGGTTATTATGGCTTTAGGTGTGTTGCTGCAGTTGATCCCAAGCACAAATAGCATAGGTGAGGTTTTGGATAAATAAGTGAGTGGTAAAGTGTGAGAAGGGCATTTTGCGGGACATAGTATCGATCTTTGGAGAGGATCCCCAACCCTTTTGGATACTTTTTTGGTTATGTGTTGGATATGGGTTTCTGAAATTCAGGTTGTTGTCAAGGTATAGGCCTAGGAATTTGCCCTCATTATGTCTGGTAATTAGAGTGTTGTCGATCTTAATGTTAATTTGTGCATCTCTGCTCTGCTACCAAACATAATATAGTAGGTTTTTTGCGTTTTAGCGAAAAAAAATTTATTGGCGTCACCAAGTCGATATTTTGATCAGTCCTCTTTAACAAGGGTTTTGAGGGTGGCAAGATTAGGGTGAAGTGAATAAGTTGTCGTCACAAAAAATGGGTTTCAGGTTTGGGGTACTTTGGAAGACATTGAGTATATGGGGAAAGGCAGGGGACAGGACCTTCCCTGTGGAACTCCAGTATCAAGTGGCCGTGTTGTTGATGCTGTGTTTTTAAAATGGTGACTATGTACCTATTAGTAAAGGGAGATTTGAAATAACAAGCGATGGCCTCTTTTAACCGTAAAGGTCAAGTTTTGGAGGGATGTCGTGGTCTACTGTTTAAAAGCTTTTTAGGTCAATAAAAATTCCTAGGATTTCCTTAAAAATTTAAGCCCGTTAAAGGACTGCATTTTTAGTGCTTTTTTTATTTTTTTTTTCCCGAATCCAAATTGGCAGGGGTTGAGTATGTTTTTGTTGTTATAAAAGAATCCCCCCGTGCACGAGTTTCTCAAAGATTTTGGATAGCAAAGGTAAGTTTGATATTGGCCTTAGGGTTTTGTTTATTTACCACCCCAAAAAAAAACCCCCCCCCCCCCCCCCCCCCCCAAAAACCCAATTTTTAAAACCCAAAAAAAAATTTTTTTTTTAAACCCTTCCCCACTTAGTATTTGGGAATTCCTTTTTTGGGTTTTTTAAAATTTTAAATAATAAAAAAGGAAGGGGGCCCCCGTAAAATTGGGATTAGACAGTTCCCTGAGTTTTTTTAAGGTTTATAATCTGGGTGATTTCCCGAGGGCTCAGTTAGTGAAGATAAAAGGGGAATTTTGGGGAAATTTCCCCTCTAGGTACCCGGCATGGGCATTGGTAGTGGGATTTTTTTGGGAATTAGTCATTGTTGAAAAAGCGTTTTTTGTTACTTGCAGTGGGAGTTTGGTGTTTCATTGGTTTAGTTAGGACATATTTTTGCTTTTTTTTTCAGTTTTGGGTCCCTAGAATCTGAGAGTGTGTTTTCCCGGTCTTTTTTATTCTCCCTAGTGTCTGTGAATCTAGTGGGTAGTATAGTTTGGCTTTCTTTTTTACTTTGGTAGAACTCACACCCACCGCCACGCACACACACCACACACACACCCCCAACACACACACAACACACACGCAAATACAACATTTTGAACCCACACCTACCAAGCACGAAAAGAACTAGAGAAAGTCAAAGGTTTTCAGCAAGACTAATCCCAAGCTAAGAGGTATTTACGAGGAGAATAAGGGAAACAAACCCGACGGGCACTGGAGGACAGGGGGAGATAGGGGGGACATGATAAAGACATCAAAAAATGGGGAATTGAAAGGGGCAAAGAAGGATGTTCCAGAGATTGGCACTAACAAGGGGCACAGTTTGTTGAAGACACAGATGACTCTCAGGGATTTTTGGGAAATATTTTCTTTAGCCCCAGATAGTAGCAAGGGAAAAATTTGGGAAGGGTTAGGGAGGGGAGGATCCATACATAGCTTTAACAGAGGGATATAAAGCCACGGTTCAGGGGAGTGACCTAGATGAAAAAGTCACGGTTAGGGAGAGTGCCTATAGCGTAGTGAAGAGGCGGGGCCAGGAGCTCGGACTCGATCCCTGCAACCTCAACTAGGCGAGTACACACACACAACACACACACACACACACAACACACACACACACACACACACCCCACCACACACACACACACCACACACACCCCACCACACACACACCACACCCCACACACACACCCCACACACACACACCCCACATACACACCACACACACACACCCACACACACACCCCACACACACACACCCACCACACACAACACACACACACAACCCCAACACACACACACACACACACCCCACCCCCCCACCCCCCCACACACCACACACCCACACACACACACACCACACACACACACCACACACACACACATCCCACACACACACACCCCACACACACACACACCCCACACACACACACACCCATACACACACACCCCACACACACACACACACCCACACACACACACCCACACACACACGTACTCATATACAACAGGCCTAGTGTCTAATCGACATGTGCCTAGGACAAAATGGTAACTAACACACACATACACAAAAAAAAAAAGTGCAAAGGTTTGCAACTGGAATGGTCCTAGAGCTAATGGGTATGTCTTTCGAGGAGAAATTAAGGGAAATCGACCTGACGACACTGAGAGGACAGGAGAGAGGGGGGATATGATAACGACATACAAAATACTGAGAGGAATCGAAGAGGGGGACAGAGACAGGGTGTTCCAGAGATGGGACACAGCAATAAGGGGTCACAGTTGGAAGTTGAAGACTCAGATGACTCACAGAGATGCTAGGAAGTATTTCTTCAGTCACGGAATTGTCGGGAAGTGGAATAGTCTGGGAAGTGATGTAATGGAGGCAGGATCCATACATAGTTTTAAGAAGAGGTGTGATGAAGCTCATGGAGTGGGAAGAGTGACCTAGTAGCGGACAGCGAAGAAGCGGAGTCAGGAGCTGTGAATCGACCCCTGCAACCGCAACTAGGAGAGTACATGCATGCATATAAAACAGGCCAAGTGTCTAATCGACATATGCCTAGGACAAAATGGTAACTAAAACGTACAAAGGCGGTGGAACCAGACATCTCTCCACGGGTCCTTAGATCAAGAGGGAGCAGAGATGCTGTGTGCCACTAACAACAATTTTCAACACATTTACCGAAACTAGACAAATACCTGAGGTATGGAAGACAAGACAGACATGAGGTATTAAAGTGCAGACCAGTGTCACTGACGTGTGTAGCACGCAAAGTCATGGATAAGTTTATCAGGAGGAGTGGTGGAGCACCTAGAACAGAACAAGCTTATAAACGACAACCAGCATGGATTCAGGGAAGGAAAATCCTGTCACAAACCTACTGGAGTTTTATGATAAAGTAACAAAAGTAAGACACGAGAGATTGCATTTTCTTGGACTGCAAGAAGGCCTTCGACACAGTTCCTCACAAGAGATTAGTGCAAAAGCTAGAGAATCAGGCATGCATAACAGGAAGGGCACAGCAATGGATCAGAGAATACCTGACAAGGAGGCAACAACGAGTTATGGTACGTGACGAGGTGTCATAGTGGGCCCCTGTGACAAGCGTGGTTCAACAGGGGTCAGTCCTAGGACCAGAGCTATTTTTAATGTATGTGAATGACATGATGGAAGGGATAGACTCAAAAGTGTCCTTGTTTGCAGATGTGAAGTTAATGAGGAGAATTAAATTGAATGAAAATCAGGCAGAACTACAGAGAGACCTGGACAGGCTGCAAGCCTGGTCCAACAATTTGCTGGTCAAATTTAACCCCGTCAAATGCAAAGTCATGAAGACTGAGGAAGGGCAAAGAAGACTGCAGACAGAGTATAGGCTAGGTGGCCAAAGACTGCAAACCTCACTCAAGGAAAAGGATCTTGGGGTGAGTATAATACCAAACACATATCTTGAGGCGCACATCAGCCAGACTCTGTACACCGTGTACGTCAGGCCCATATTGGAGTATGCAGCACCAGTCTGGAACCCGTACCTGATCAAGCATGTCAATAAATTAGAGAAAGTGCAAAAGTTTGCAACAAGACTAGTTCCAGGGCTAAGGGTAATGTCCTCCGAAGAAAGGTTAAGAGCAATTAGCTTGACAAACCGGAGGACAGGAGGGATTAGGGAGATATGATAACGACATACAAAATACTGTGAGGAATTGACAAGGTGGATAGAGACAGGATGTTCCAGAGATGGGACACGGACACAAGGGGTCACAGTTGGAAGTTGAAGACTAAGATGAGTCACAGGGATGTTAGGAAGTATTTCTTCAGTCACGGAGTTGTCGGGAAGTGGAATAGTCTGGGAAGTGATGTAATGGAGGCAGGATCCATACATGGCTTTAAGAAGAGGTGTGATAAAGCTCATGAAGCGAGAAGAGTGACCTAGTAGCGGCCAGCGAAGAGGCGGGGTCAGGAGCTGTCACTCGACCCCTGCAACCACAACTAGAATGTTAGATAGTACTTCTTCAGTCACAGAGTTGTCAAGAAGTGGAACAGTATGACAAGTGACGTAGTGGAGGCAGGAACCATACATAGTGCTAAGACCAGGTTTGATAAAACTCATGGAGCAAGGAAAGACCTAGTAGCGATCAGTGAAGAGGCGGTGAATCGACCCCTGCATCCACAAATAGGTAAATACACACACACACACACACACATACCCTCAACACACATCCCACACACACACACATCCTCCCCCAACACACACACACACACACAAAAAAACACACACACACAACCACACACAACCACCCTCACCCCAACACATCCTCACACAACACATCCTCACACACACACATCCTCACACACAAACATCCTCACACCACACACACCCTCAACACAATCCTCTCTTCTCACACCCCCACAAACACCACACCAACCACACAAAACCGCACACACGCGCACGCACACACACACAGCACCACACCGCACACACAAAAGGCACACACACACACAAGGCACACACCCACACCACACAGGCACACACACAGACACACACACACACAGGCCACACACACCGGGAAAACCCCACACACCACCACCACCACACCACACACACCCACACCCCACAACACAGCATGCAATACAACGGGCCCTGTGCTATCGACTGTGCCTGGGGACCAAATGGAAAACTAACAACACACACACCACCAAAACCCACACACACACACACCCCTTTACCCCCATTTTTTTTCTTTTTTTACAATGTGGCCTCTTTAAATAGTATATAAAGAAATCTGATTCTTTTTACTTCTCTTGCGTATTGTGTGTGTTATGTCCCCTCTTGTCGCCTAGTAGCCACAGGGTATTTTTAATATTTTTGGTAACGCCACGGGGGATTTTTAAATTTTTCTGTCTAACAGCCCGGGGTATCTTTAATTTTTGTGTAACAGCCACGAGGGTATCTTAATATTTTTTTGTCTAACAGCCCGAGGGATCTATATTTTTGTCTAACACCCACGAGGGATTTTTAAAATATTTTCTATCTTTTTTTGTAGGTGAGTTGTCTGGAAAACTCCACACACACACACACCCCCAACAAACCACACACACACACAAAACACAAAACACAACACACACACCCCACACCAAGGGGAAAGGGGGCTCTGGGAAGAAAAACAGAGGGGAAACCAACGGGAATTTTCCAAAAAGTTTGGATGACATACACACAATGGAGGAGGAGTGCAGAAGCTGTAATTGACTGGATACCTAAAAGGCGATGGGACAGGAATCCCCCCATGGGCCCTTAGAGAAGGGCGGCGTGTGCTACAAACCACAATCAACACTTTCCCTTGAAATGGGAACTACCTGAGGTTGAAGACGGAAATGTGCCCCCTTTTTTAAGAAAGGAGACAAAAACGAGGCACTAAACTCAGACCATGTACGCGTGTAAGTATGCGAAGTCTTGGAGTTTAAAGGAGGAGGTGGTAGAACACCTAGTTGGAACAAGATTATAAAACGAAAACCGCACGGTTTCAGGGAAAAAAAATCCTGTGTAAAAAAACCCTTCTGGATTTTTTATCGCAAGGTAACAGAAGACACAGAGAGAGGGGGGGGTTTGACTGCTTTTCCCTGGACTGCAGGACGGCCTCTGGCACAGTTCTCCATGAGTTAGTGAGAAGCTGGGGGATCGGGTGCTATAACGGGAAAGGGCCCGCAATGGATCAGGAAAATTCCCAGACGGGAGACAACAAGAGTCATGTATGAGATGGTATCACAGTAGGTGCCTGTGCGATCGGGTCCCACAGGAGTCGGTTGGACCCGTGTATTTTTGGTATATGTAAATGAAAGATGGAAGGGGAAAAACTCAGAAGTGTCTCTGTTGCGTGATGTGAAGTTAAAGAGGGAATTAAAAAGAAAGGGGTTAGGAGGGTATAAAGACATAGCGACATAGACAAAAACACCCGGCCACTTTTGTATTTCATTTAAAGGGACATAAAATAAAAATGAAAGTCAGTCGTAGGGCACTGAAAAAAATACAGGGAAGGGAAAAAAGGGTTTTTCCCGTGGGGAGTGGAAAAACAATATAAAATTCAATGGGGATTTGTTCCAGTGCTTAGGTATGGAAAGAATGAAGAATCAAAAGGGCACTATATACAAAAATAAGGGGTCACAAATAGAACGTAAGGAAACCGTAAAAGACCTGGTAATTATGTCACGGACCTTTCTTTTAAAGAACTAAAAAGACAAAATCATGCGCCGGAAGATGATGGGTGGGTATGGAACTTTCAAAAAAGGGAAAACATGCCCTGGGACACTCTTCAAATCGCTAGTGCTCCCCTTTCTTACATTTCCCCGTGCTGCGGCCCGTTCGGGCAGGAAAATATCGGAGCTGGAAAAATAAGAGATCGTTTACGGCTCACTTGAGCCCGTAAAGCACCTAAACTCTGGGGAAAGCCTGCAAATCTTGAAAAATGTACTCTTGGGGCGGGGAGAGAGGGTACTGATAATAATACCTGGAAGGTACTCGAGGACTTGGTCCCCCAAAACTGCACATGCCATAACAACTATGGAGTGAGAGTATGGGGGGAAGTGTAAAATAAACCCAAATGAGGAGAGGGGTGCGGGGGGACAATTAGGGAAAATGTATTAACCCTCCGGGGGGCCAGACTTTTTAAATCTTACCGAAGATATCAGAAAAAAATGCTGGAACAAACGTTGAAGCCCTTCAGAGGAAACTAGCAAGTATCCACCCC
>NC_069437.1:3967816-4001331 GCF_026875155.1 Cherax quadricarinatus | reverse complement strand
AAAACCTTGAGATTAAAGTTTGTACTCCCAGAGCTGGGCCCCTAAGCCTGGCTTGTCTGATTCTTGCCAAGTCAAGAGGCTGTTGATACGGGAGGCTCGCTGGCCCACATATCCTTTCACAGCCTGGTTGATGTGGCACATTACGTGGAGATACTTGTCCAGTTTACTCTTCCCCTTTCACATTTTCCACAGATTTTCCCTGTTTTCCTTATGGTAAGATGTTGCATAGTCTTGGAGCACAGTTGTTTATAAAATGGGGTTCCCGTATTGGCCCACGGTTCCCCTGCTTTTTAAACTTGCTTTGTTTACATTCTTCCCTATCTCTCAAATTTTAGTATGCTATGACAGTGTGCAGATTTGAGACTAGGCCCTCTAGTAGATTCTTCCTACATATGTCCTCTCTCTCTCTCTTCCTCTCTCCTCCACTCTCTCTCTCCCCTGCTCCTCTCTCCATCCTTCTCTTTTCTCCTCCTCTCCCCTCTTCTCTCTCTTCTCTCTCTCCTTCTCTCCTAACTTCTTCTCTCTCTCTCTCTCCTCTTCTCTCCCCTCCTCACTCTTCTCATCTTCTCTCTCTTCTCTCTCTCTCTCTCTCTCCCCAGTGAGGGGCACATTTAGACTTTGAGCGTTCTTTCAATTTAAATTGCTTTTTGGGCCCCCTGTTGGGCTGTAAGTAAAATCTCTGTATCTGTTCCAGGTATCTTATGTCCACACCCTAATGGTCTGTCAACATTGAACAATACCCCTAACGAGGATGTACATGTGTTCAACGTTTCATCATAGCACTCTTTCCATTGCTTTGAAAATTTCTCATTACCCACCCGTCATTTTCTTGGCTGTCATGGCATTTACCTTATTGTGTTCTTTGAAAGATAGACTAAGCAGCATAACTGCTCCAAGGTCTTTCAAGTATTCCATTCGTTCTACTTGATAACCTCTTGGGTTTTGTATGCAGTGTCCCTTTCGAATTCTTCATCCTTTCTGTATCTCAGCAGCTTGAACGTATTAACATTAAGCGTCAAGTTTTCCACTGCCCACTGGAAAAATCCTGCTATATCTTCCTGCCATTTTTTTTTACCGCGTCTTCTACCGCAGTGATTATCATGCTTTATTTTGGTTTTCATCACTAAAAAGATTTAAAGCTTTTGCGAATGTTTTTTTTATCTAAATCACTTTGTAGATAAGGAACAGTGAGTCGTCTGGATGCCTTCAAGTACTGAGTTTTTTACCTCGCGATGCTTGATTTGCTCTTTTTGCTACAACTATTTGTTTGTATCTGTTTGCCTTTTCAGTTTTGCCTATGCTGGACCCTCTGCGTTTCTCATCCTCATAGCAGACATAACCAAAAACACCCGCACATTTTTGTATCTCATTTTGCAGATGACACTAAAATAAACAAGAAAGCCAGTTCGGTAAGGAAAATGAAAAAGTACAGGAAGACATAAACAGGTTTTCCATGGGCAGTGGAAAACATGACGTTCAATGGTGATAAGTTCCAGCGCTTAGGTATGGAAAGAGTGAAGAACTCAAAAGGAACACTTGTACAGAACTCAAGAGGATCACCAAATAGAACGTAAGAAACACGTAAAAGACCTGGGAATAATTATGTCAGTGACCTTTCTTTTAAAGACCATAACAAGATAAAGATCACGACAGCCAGGAAGATGACTGGGTGGGTATTGAGAACTTTCAAACAAGGGAAATAATGCCGATGGTGCCCACTCTTCAAATCGCTGTGCTCCCTTATTAGAACATTCCTCATTGCTGACGGCCCCGTTCAGGGCAGGAGAAATATCGGAGCTGGAACAAATAAGAGATCGTTTACGGCTCACATTGAGCCAGGTAAAGCACCTAAACTACTGGGAACGCCTGCAAGTCTTGAACATGTACTCTTTGGAGCGGAAGGAGAGAGAGGTACATGATAATATATACCTAGAAGGTACTCGAGGGCTTGGTCCCAAATCTGCACACTGCCATAACAACATACCGGAGTGAGAGATATGGGAGGAAGTGTAAAATAAGCCCAGTGAGGAGCAGGGGTGCGGTGGGGACAATTAGGGAACACTGTATAAACCCACCGGGGTCCCAGAACTTTTCAACATCTTACCAGAAGATATCAGAAACACTGCTGGAACAAGTGTTGAAGCCTTCAAGGGGAAAACTAAAACCAATTTTTTCCCCGGGTGTGATGGGATTGGGGGGCCCCAAGCGGGGCCTCCACGGGGCAACGCCTGGTTGACCAGGGGCCGACACCGGGACGACCCGGGCCCATGGCCGGGCTCAGGAGTAGATATATTCTCGTTTTTCCCTTCGGGTTTATCAAAGGTTTATGGGCCTCTTTTTTAAAGGCAGTTACCCCCATGATCGATTTTTTTCAAACCCCTTTGAAAAAACCCATTTTATACCTTTTTCCTTCTTTTTTGGTTTTCCTAAAACCCCCCCTCCGTAATTCTGAAAATAGAGGTTTAGCAGTTGTGATTGGGATGTCTCTCATGGGGTTTGGGGTTGTTTTAGATTTTGTTTTTTTCCCTTTAAAATTTTGAAATTTTGCCCTTTCTCATCATTTGAAGACTTTTATGATTTTGGGGAGGGTTTGGGTCACGGGTTGTAATTTTTTTTTTTAGGGGTCCCGCCGCCCCTCCTATGCAAAAAGCTTACCTACATTTTTTAAAGGGTCTTTATTTCACTTTAGGTCTAAATTTTTTTCTCCAAAGAAAAATGAGTGTCATGCTAGTGGAAATTTTGTTTTTTTTATTTTTTTTTAATTTTAGAAATCAAGGAATCGGGCCCCAGGTGCGAATAAAGGGTTGGAAAATGATTTTTCAGATGAACAGACAAAAAAATTTATACTTTTTCCTTCCTGCTTTCTTTAGGGGGGTTGCTCATCATACATGTATGAACCCCTCCGGGGGGCTTGGTTTTTTGCATATTCATGAAATTTTTGGGTTTATTTTTTCCCTTTGTGCTGCTTCTGTCTTTTAAAAATCTTAAGCTTTTTTTTTTCTGTCTCGGTGATCTTCGGCCCTTAATCCCCTTTTCGTTGCGACTTTATTCACATTTTTAAGAAAATTGGGGTTTTAACCCCCCCTTTTTTATATTTGAAATTGGTTTTCTAAAGGGTACGTATTTAATCCCGACCTTGAAATCTTCAAATTTTCAGTTTTTCCAGGCACTAGTGAGGAAAAAAAGTACTCAAGATTGTTTCCCAGGGTAGGGCCGGTTCTTTGTTAATTTTTTTACGGGGCGTTTTCGTGTTTGGTTGAAGAAAAATTTATAAACCATTCCTTCTATTTCTAATTATTTTGGGGGTTTCCCCCACTCCCCGATTTCTAGTTGTTGTTGTTGTGTATCTGTTTGTTTTTCCTGTTGTTTGTGATGATCAAATCCAGTATATTTGGATTCTTTTGGGTTCTTTTTTCTTTTGGGTTTCAGTGTAAATTTTCAAAAAAGGCTTCATTTTTTTCCCGGTTTTACTTGTTGAGCTAGATTGTTTAAATTTAAAAATTTTTGGGTAAAAATTTTAAAATTTTTGGGGAAGACAAAATTCTCCAAGAAGGTTTAAAAATTGGGTGGGGTATTTTTTTTGTTTTTCAAGAAGATAACTGACGATCCTTTTTTTTTTATAGTCTTTTGCTGGGGTGGTTTTTTCCCATATAAAGATAAAAAAGGGTTTTCTTTTTTTTCCCCCCTTTAAACCCCCCAAGGACTTGACTATATCATGGGGGTTTTTTCCCGCGTCTCTGTGCCCGACAATTATTTTTCCCACTTTGGGGGCCTACTCTTCCCTTGTCCATTTAACTCTCTCACATCGGTACTTTTTTTTTTTAAATTATCTCCCCGTCCAAAACATCCCTTTTGTGTGTTTCTGTAAATTCGCCCAAAACAAAAATTTTTCGCTTTTGCGGGGAAGCCCCCCAAATTTATTTAAAATTTTTTTTTTATTTGATTTCAAACTGAATATTTGCAAAAAGGGAAGGGGGGGTTTTCACCATTTGTGTGGTTGGTATGAATTTTTTTTAGAAAACCACGGGTTTAAATTCCCAAATCTCTTAGGGTTTGTACAAAAACCTGAAATTCTCCTGTAGGGGCTTTGGTACTTTTGTTGTTGCTCATTGGCCCCTGTCGTGTGTATGATTTAGTTTGGGTTTTGTCCCACTACTGTGAACCTCGGTAAAACCCCTTTTTTTGGGGGTTTTTTTTTCCTTCTCTCTCTCTCTCTCATCTCCTCTTTTCACCCCTCTCTCTCTCTCCCCCTTCTTCTCTCCCCTCTTTTCCTCTCTTAGATTTGTTTCGTTTTTCCCTATTCTTTTAAAAAAAAAAAAAATGCTGTTTTTTTTTCCTCCTTTTCCCTTGATAGCTTTCGGGTTCTTTTCAAAATGGTAACGGGCAAAGGGTTTTACAACATTCTCTTAGTGTTTGAGGTTTTGCACTTGAGGAAGGGAAAAATACTCCCTTTCTTTTCTAAAATGGACACTTCTTTTTCCTTTAGTATTTTTAAAAATTTTCGGGGGTGTGTTGGTACCAGCATTCTTTTGGGCGTATGCACATGCCCATCGGGGTAAATTTTGCAGTGTCCCGATGCCTTACATTTTCTGTGGTTTAAAATTCATTTGTTTTCTGTAGGGGGGTTCTGGATTCTCTTGTTTTGCATTTCCCCGTCACTAGTTCTCTAGCTTGTGTTTCTTGTTTTCTTTCTATTGTCCCTCCCCTTGTTTTTATTTTGTTCATGGTTTACATATTTCCCTCTTTTCTTTCATGTCCAAATACCCGCTCCCAAACCCCCCCAAAATTTTTGCGATGTGTTCCCTGCCTTTAATAAAAACCCCTTTATACCTAGACTTTTGATTTTCAGTTTTTCCTTTTACCTGTTCGCTTTCCATCTTGGGGCTCACGAAATCGTAAAGACACGATTGTTTTAAAAAAATCAGGGAAAGTTTTTAACGCCCTTGGGCCCTTTATTTTAGAAACTAAAATTTTGGGTGGGGTTAAAAACCCACCCCTTCCATTAAATTTGTTTTTTCATCATTCTGTGACAAAAAAAGAAACGCTTTTTAATTTACGGTCATTGCTCGTTTTTGTATTAAACCTTCCCCAAGGAAAACATGGGAAAATTTTGTACCACAAAATTCCACAATCAGGAACCCTCATATTTCTTCCTAGGTTCTTTTCCCCCAAAGGGCTAAGATCTTTTTTCCCCACCCGCTGTACCGGGCCCCTTTGGAATTTTTGTTCTTTGGGTATAAGGGTTTTGGGTTGGATAAGGCAGGGGGGAGGGGGGGGAAAGAGGCCGTGTGCGAAAGTAATTTTTTCCGTATTTCCCCTGAAAAAGATTTTCTTTCTTACATTGGTATCTACATATGATGTTTCAAAACTGGGCGAGTATTTTGGCCCGCTAAAGAGGGGAAGAAATAGTAAAAGCGCCCTTTTATTTTTGAGGGTTTTTTTTTTTAATGTTTTGGGTTTTGTTGTGTTTGTCAGAAATTTTAAAAAAATTTTGTTACTTTCCCCTGTATTCTTTATCGGGCCTCAATATATGTACAGTCCCTTCCATGATCACATTTGCCCAAATGCCTTTACGAAATGCCCCATTTTTATATTCTTCCCAAACCCCCCGTAAAATTTAAATTTTTTTTAAGGAAATTTAAACTGCGACAAGCACGTTTTTCTTGCTCTAAATCCATGTTGGTTTGGGTTTTGTAGGGTTTTTAGTTTTTTATAAAGTTTGTAATTTGATGTCTTTTTCACCCCTTTTAAAATAATTTTTTTTGATTTTTAAGCCCTTTAATATTTTAAGCTTTGGCTGGGGTTTTTTCCCCCCTCTTCTTACCCCTTCCCTTTCCTCTTGTCCCCCTCTTTTTTTCCGCTCCTTTCGTTCTTTTTTTTCCTCCCCCTTCCGTCTTGTTCCCTTTTTTTTCCCTCTTTCCCCTGCTCTATTTTTTTCCCCTTTCCTTTCTTTTTCCCCCTTCCTTAGTTCCGTTTTCCCTTTTCCCCTTGGGTTTCCTTTTCTTCTCATGTTCTTAGTCCCTTTCCCTTTTACCGTTTTTCTCTCATGTTTCCCCCCTCCCTCATTTCCCCCCTCCCCATGTTCTTTTTATTCACCCTTTGTTCCCTTCCCCTCGTCTTGACCCCGATATTGTTTTAAAAACCCCCCCCTACGGTTGTAAATTTTGGGAAAACGTGGTTCTAGAGATAAAACGTAAGTTGTTAAGACGGTGCCTCTGTTTTGTCAAACAGGGGTTAAACCTTCCAGCTTTTCCCCCGGGGCTTACCAGGCAGGTTTTTTTTGGTGGCCTTGTTTATTTCAGAGGGGATTGCATCCCCGTTTTTTTCAGTTTTTCGATTGACTTGGGGGGTTGCATCAAAAAGTATTCAGTTTTTCGCCAAATTTGCCAAAGGGGTTTCCGCAGCCCACTTTAGTGTACTAGTTGCGTTTGCAGAGGGCAAATTTTTGGGCCCCTCGCCCCTCCCCTTAACTTTGATTGACGACCCTTTACTAGTGGGAAGCAGAGCCTGTGTCTTTGTGTGAAGCGCGGGGGGAAAAAAAACTGCAGCTCATGCATGCAGGCCCGCCCCGGGGGGGTCTGCAATTGTTTTTTCCACCCCAAAAATTTTTCCCCCTGATTTGGGCAAGGACATGCATACAAAATTTTATGGTGCACCCTCTATTCCCTTTTTTAAAAAGGTCCCGGGTTTAATATTTAGGGTCCCGTCACTTTTTGGGTCTTGAATACCCTAACCCCAAAAACCTTTGATAGGTTTTTGATATTTTCCCTTTTTTCCCATGGTTTGGATTGAATAACATAGAAAATTCATTTTTATTGACTGTTTATGGATGGTCTTTTAGAAAACGACGAAAGGGTTTTGTTTTCCTCCAAAAATTAGCTTAAATTAAAAATTTGGGAAAAAAAACATCGTCCCGGGCGAAACTTTTTAAATGGAAAAATGTAGTCTAGCTAATTTTTTAAAACCCTTTTCCAAACATCGATCAATGGTGGTTTGGGGGGGGTTAAGAGTCCCTGTATCGTCTTACCCCCCCCTTTTAAAAAACGTAAATTTATGAAAGATGTGTAAAAAACCCTTTGTTGTGGGGAGGGTAAAAATTTCATGTTTAGGTAATAAAAGTCTTAAAAGGGGGGCCTAAATTGTGGGGAGCGTGGAGGGAAGCATGACGCCGGGGCAAGGGATGAAACCTTTGACATACTCCTCCTTACCTTTACCTTTTTTTTTTAACTCTGACTGTCGTTTTCCTTCTCCTGTTTCTTCCCTACTTCACCTTCTACTTTCCCCACCCCTCTTCACCCCTCTTCAAGCACAATGCTAACTTACCCAGTTTTTTCTAAAGGAAAAAACTCAACCTCCTCCTCCCCCTCCCTATTTTCCCGCCCCCCTTCTTACATCCCCTGTCTCTTCCCCTCCACCCTTCTTTGTGTTCTTTTATTAGTAATACCTGTATAACTTCTCCCTTTCCCCTGTCCTCTCTCCCTGCTGTGCCCCTTCGTTTCCTCTTCTTTCTTTCCCTTCCCCTTTCTCCCCCTTCCCCCCTTCATCATCTTCCTCCTTCACTTTATCCTCTTTCCCTCTTCCTATCTTTTCTTCCCCCCTTCATATCTCTCCTTTCCCTCTTCCTGTCTCCCCCCCCCTCTTCCTATCTCTCCTTCCGCTCTTCCTCTCTCTTCTTCCCCCCTTCCTTTCCTCCTCTTCCTATCTCTCCTTCCCCTCTTCCTATCTCCCCTTCCTCTCTTCCTCTTTCTCTTCCCTTTCCCTCCTCTCCCCCTTCCCTTCCTCTCCCTCACCTTTCCCCTGGCATCTGTTTCTCATTCTCTATTAAGAAACTTGTGGCGCTGGACAAATTGTACTCGATTAATGGGAATTACATTTGTCTCGTTTTTTTTCAAAAGACGAGGGGAGGGTAAGGGGCTTATACTGGTTAGGGATCTTATCTCTAGTCTGACTTTTTCCTCTTTGTATCTTATTTTTGTGTACTGCTGGCTTCTCTTAGTGCTACAGCTTGCTGCTTTATCTGTGACTTTTCCTTTTCCCTTCCAAAACACCGAAAAGCAAAACGATCAGGTACAAAAAAAATAGGAGATTTTTGAAAAGAAAAGCAGATAAAAATAAGTCGAAACAATATCCTGTTTAAATTTCTAAAAAGGGAAAAATTTTAAAAGGAAAGACAAAATACAAAGAAGGGGGGTAGACTACAAAATTGTGCGATAAAAGGATAAAAACGTGAGTACATTTTAAAAATTAAACTTTTTTAATTTTTTAGCCCAAAAAACTATAAAAAAAAGTCGATTTGAAACCTTGAAAGTAATTTGGATGGAGCTCAAAGTGAAGCAACGAGTTGTCGCTGTTTAGGAGGATTGTGTACGGAACTAAGCTAAACTCTGGAAATTTTTTTTGGGAATTCATTATGAAAGACAAATTGTGAAAAACTGACAAACGTTGTGTGATTTTACATAAGTGACAGACAAAAAAAAAAATCAAACTAGTGACGCAAAGTAAAAAAAAAAAATCCATTTAAAAAGTTTAATGAAAGAAAACTGTTTTAAATGTGAAACATACAAAAACTAACAACAATTGAAATTTACTGGAAAATAAACTCTGAATCTTAAAACCCCCCCAAATGATTCTTTGAATTCGCTAAATCTGGATAAAATTTTTTTGGGTTCCCAATTAACAATGGTGGTTCAAAAGAATAGAAAATTAGACGAAAATTAAATTTAAAAACCTGGTGTGCTGGTATTTGTGGTCTATTCTTTGTTGTATCAAATTTTTAATATTTTTTTGCACATTTTTTCCCCTGGTGTTCTTAGATGTGCGATTGAATAAACACAAGTTCGGGAAAAAAAATTAAAAAAAGGTAGACCGGGAAGAAAAACGTTTATTTGAGGGTGTCTTCATTTATCTTTAAACCCATCACACTAATATTTTTCGATATATCTTGAAAAATTTGTTAGTCTTGTACTCTCTACTTTTTAAAAAAAATCATTTCATTACACATTTTTTTTTTATTGTGCACTTTCAGTTTTTGTTTATTAGTGTTTCGTGAAAGTGTATCAAGCCTAACGTTTCAAAAAAGACTTTTTCAAAAAATGTTTTTTAAATGGGGTCTGGGGCGCTTGGCCATTAACCTACTCGTGTTACTATTAAATTGGCCTCCCCCACTTTTTGATTTGACCCATCCACTTTTACCCCCCAGTGCAAAGGGAAGTCATTTCCGATGCATAACTTGCGTAAGATCCTGGGGATGAAAAATGCTCTTAAGAGACGACAAACGGTTGTTTTGCGCATGAAAAAGCTAAATAAAAAAGAAAACAAAAAAAAGTTTGTCCTTTCCCGAAAATTTAAAGTACAAAGCACGCGCATATAAAAGTGTTTCTGATTTGCGACGGAAATTTCAGGGGGGGGCTACAGTGGGTAGCTTGTTCAAAAATTAAATCAGGTAGTTTTATAGGCTAGGAGATCAGTAAATTTCATATGGCGACGAAGGGGGAGTTGTACTTATATAGTCGTTTGAATCGAGGGATCTGTATTCACATCATCCTCCATCCCTGATACCAATTTTTAAATTTGTTTTGAAGATGCAGGACTGCTGAAAGCTATGTTATAGCAGTGTTTCCAGATTGCACAATACTTTTCTGCATAAATCATGTTGAAAGTCTTCATTTTACATTTCAGTATTTTTTTTCGTCTGGGTAATAAATGTGGCATGTTAAAAAATTGTGTGTCTCGCCTCGTTTACCATCATGTGTTTTGGGGGTATTTGATCAATGTAGACATCGCTTTCTTTTTTTATTTAAGTTTAACGGGTTTTTGTTCTAAATGTGGGACGTTAAAAGGACTCAGGACACCCCCAGAGTCTATTTTGTATGTAATCTTCGAAGAACAAACAAATTTCCCGGTCTTTTCGTTTCAAAATTTTTTAACATAGACCATGCAATTTGTTTGCTCGTATTAGTTTAAAGGAATCATCCCCTTTGGGATTAAGAGAAACTACTGGATTTGGGTTTTTTTCAGTTTGTTTTTAAATTTTCAGGTACTGTAACCATCAATGCGGCCTTTGTAACTGAAAGAATGAGGCTTTTGAGTGAGTGCGTAGTAGTTCTCTCTTGTCATCACTTCTAAAAGCAGCCGGGCCCACCCTACTGCCCAAAGCGTTTTGGTTTCAGAAGTATGACTGAACTGTAGTGAATTTATCCCCGGGTGCCCGTAAGGCCCTCTTGTAATGCGATTTTTACTCAAACCCTGGGGGTTAAATATCTTTCAAAATTAAAACTACATTTACGTAGCATTAGTATACTGATAGCAGAGACATCAGTTAATAGTAGAGGGGTGTGGTTTTTGGGGTTGTGTGTGGGTTTTTGTGTGTGTTGCGTGCGTGCGGCGTGCGTGTGCAAAAAAAAACCCAGGCAGGTGCCACGTAGGAGTGGACCGGATGCTTGGGTCGGAAAGAGGCATTGATGGAGTCTCTAGTCACTTTTTTTGATACCTTTTATTCGTTGTTTTAAGCGTCTGGGGAATACACATTTTTTTTTTCCTTAGTAAAATTTAGGGGGAATCATTTCCACTTGTGGTGTCGGCTTAACTTTATTGATTAGGGATCTATCTCGTCGTATTTTTTTTTCAACTTTTTAAAATTCTGTTTCTACTGATCATATTTAAATTTCTTCCACCTCTAAACTGTTAAAAACAGGGAAGGGAAATATGGATGTTCAGAGTCTCCCCCCCCATTAAAAATTGCCCGGTCCATCTTTTTGTGCCCAAAATTTTCACTCTTACAATCGTATTTGCGTGGGCCGATTAGGCCCCCTATACCCCCCCTTTTAAAGTTAGTATTTTCATAATTACGGTTCCTGATATAGTGTTCTGCTATAATCTTAAAACTGTACATTAAATTTTTATTTTCCACCCCAACTCGGACCTTTTTTTTTCCCCCCTTTACAAAAGAAAAAGCGTACTTTACCCCTATTTCGTATGTTCTTGTCGCTCAAATATCATTAAGTCCACTTAATTTTCCTTTTTCCTAGTCCTGCATTTCGATTCTCCCCCATTCCCCTCTAAATTCCTTGTAAAATTAATATGTCGTAATCATGTTTTTCCCCTATTTCCCCCTCCCCAAGGGTCATCAGGTTTTTCCCCGTAATATTTTCATAAAGCACCCCTCCAGTACTGGACCGTCTGCTGAAATCCTTGGTAATTTTTTTAGTGTTTTTCTAATATTTGTACTTTATTTGTGGTTATCGAGGTTAGGTCTAGCTTCGGGTCATTTCGGGTTTACTTCGGGGTTTTCTGAACCCTATCATCCCGTCTGAAAGCGTGTGTGTTTTCTTCTTTCATTTTTCACCGTCCAGATTTTCTACCCTTTTTTTTCTGAAACTAAAGAAATATTTCTTAAATATCAGTCTGTCCCCGTCCCCCAACAGTTCCCCAGTTTGGTCGTTATAATCATGCCTTCCCCGGTTTCTGTCCTCTAATGTCATTAGGCTATCCTTTATTGTGTTAGTTACCTTTGTCCTAGGACATGTCGTTTGCCTAAGTTGTAATGTATGTCCCCCAATTGGGTGCAGGGGGTCGAACTCGCTTTGCCCGCCTCTTCACTGAGTGCTACTAGGGCCTCCTCTCCCTGCTCCATGACTTTATCTAACTCGCTTAAAGTATGTTATGGTTCCTGCCTCCCCACCTACTTTTCTGGATATTCCCTTTTCTGATAGAAAAATACTTTCCCAACTACTTTTGACCACCTGGGGCTCAATTCCCCAAAGTGACGCCCTTTTTTCTTGTCCCCCCTCTGGAACATCCTGTCTCTGTAAACCTTGTCTATTCCAGCGTATTTTTTTGTTTCATATCATGTCCCCCTAAACCCTCCCGTCCTCCATGTCTCAGGCCCATTTCTCTTAACCCTTTTTTCATAGGAAATACCCCTTAGCTCGGAAAATACCTTGTCGCAAACCATGTGCTTTTTATTTTTTAGGCTTGATCAAAATGTGGGTTCCCAAAAAGGTGCTGATACTCCATGTGGCCCCGACGTACACGGTGTACAATGTCTTTAACGATCCTATTAGGGTGTGTGGGTTGGGGTTTGTTACCATTTGTTCCTAGGCAATTTCGATTTGACACTGCCCGTTGTATGTGCATGCTGTGTGTGTGTGTGTGTGTGGTGGGTTTTGGTATGTGTGTCCCCCGCGTGTGGTGTTGGGTTTTTGGTTATTGTGGTGTTTTTTGTGTGTGTGTGTGTGTTTGGTTTGGTGTTGGTTTGTTGTGTGTGGTTGGGTGTGTGTGGTGTGTGGGTGTGTGTTGTGGGGGTGTTGGTGGTGTGTTACCATTTTGGGCCCAGGCACATGCGATTAGACACAGGCCGTTGTTGTCAGGGGGGGGGTGTGGTGTGTGGTGGTGTCTGTGTGGTGGGGTGGGCTTTTCCAAGGTTGGGGGGGGGCGCGCCGGCCCCGCCCCACGACTGGGTCTCTTCTCCCTGCCCGGCCCTTTTTACCTCGTCTTAAAATATGTATGGTTCCTGCCCCCATACTCGTGCCAGCTGTTCCACTTCCCCACCCCTCTTGACTGAAGAAAAAGCTTTCCTAAAACCCCGTGGCTCACCGAGTCTTCAACTTTAAAAGGGGCCCCTTGTGTCTGGTCCCCCTTGGAACCTTGTCTCTGTCCCCCCTTTATTCCCCGCAGTTTTTGTATGTCGTTTCTGTCTCCCCCTCCCCCTGTCCTCCGCGTCGTAGGTCGTTTCCCTCAACTTTTTTTAAAAGGACATTCCCCATATCCGAAACTAACCTTGTCGCAAACCTTTGACCCTTTCTCTAATTTCTTAAAATGCTTGACCGGGGGCGGGTTCCAAATGGTGCGCATACCCGTATGGGCCCGACGTAACGGTATACCGTGTCTGAAAAGATTTCTTACTTAGGTATCGGAATGCTAATCTCAGGGTTTTCCCAAAGCCATATGCTGCAGCAGTTATCGGGTTATGGTGCTCGGAGCATGTCGTTGTTATCCCGCCCGATCTTTTCCCCTTTGGGGAGGTTTGCAGTCGTTGGCCACCTGCTTATCTCTGTCTGGGGTTTCTTTGCCCTTCTCCGTCTTCATGATTTTGCATTTGGTAGGGTTGAGTTCGAGAAGCCCGTTACTGGGGCCCGTGAGCTATCCGGTCCTTTGAAAGGCTTGCCCGATTCATCTGATTTAATTCTCCTATTAATTTCATATCATTTTCGAACAGGGCCCCCCTGAGTGTATCCCCACCATATGTCATTCACTTTTAACAAAAATAGCACTGATTCTAGGACCGACCCGGGGGGGACCCCGCGCGCGTGCGGCGGGTCGTTGTTGTGTGTGTGTGTGTTGGGGTGTGTGTGTGTGTGGTGTGTGTGTGTTGTGTGTGTGTGTGTGGGTGTGTGTTTGGGTTTTTATATTCATATTTGGATTTGAGTTTTTAAAATTTTTGTGTTGTGGAAAAGGACATTGTGTACAAACCCGGCCAATT
The DNA here is from genome assembly GCF_026875155.1 of Cherax quadricarinatus. Taxonomy (NCBI): domain Eukaryota; kingdom Metazoa; phylum Arthropoda; class Malacostraca; order Decapoda; family Parastacidae; genus Cherax; species Cherax quadricarinatus. Next base: position 3,987,851 of record NC_069437.1, on the reverse strand, counting down.
ATTAAAGGACACGCCTCGCCACAAATGATGACTTCATCCGCATAATAAAGAAGGGATTAAACAGGGGGGGCTGAAATTAATCCTCAAGATCCAGGGGCCCAAGGGTTCCGGATCACGAGAAAAAAGTAGTTCAGTTGCTCGTGTTTCTTGTAGGATCGGGGGTTGTGGTAAGAGATGGTACATTATGCTGTTCCCGGAGGGGTACAAGGTTCGTGGGTCGGCCTGGGTGCCGCATTTGGTAAATGATTTAAAATCACTGTTTGGATTTCATTTATATATAAAAATATAATATTATTTATTTATATAATATTTTTTATTAAAATTATATATATATATATTTAAATAAAAAAATTTTTTAAAATTTATTTAAAATTTAAAAATTTTAAATTTTGAAATAAGTTAAATTTAATTTATTTTTAATAAAAAAAAATTAATAAATTTTTTTTTTTTTTTTTTAATTTTTTTTTAAAATTTTAATTTTTTTTTAAAAATTATTATTGTTTTTTTAATTAAATTTTATTTTAAAATTTTTTAAATAAATTTAAATTTTTAAAAAAAAATTTTTTTAAATATTTTTTTTAAAAAAAAAAAAAAAAAAAAAAAAAAAAAAAAAAAAAAAATTTTAAATTTTAAAAACAATTTTAAATTTTTAATATTATTTTTTTAAATTTAATTTTAAATTTTTATATATATAAATTAATAATTATTTTAAATTAAATAAATTAAATTAAAAATAATTTTTTAAAATTATAATTTAAAATTTTTTTAAAAAAATTAAAATATAAATAAAAAAACTCAAAAATCATTTATGATGAAATATACAAACTCACACACACCCCCCACCCCACCCACACCCACCCCCCACACACACACTACACCAACACAACACTCACACCAACACACTCACACACCACACACACACACACACGCACGCACGCGGCACGCGCGCGGGGGGTCCCACCAGGGTTTCGGTCCTAGAATCAGTGATATTTTTGGTTTATGTGGAATGACATGAATGGTAGGGATACAACTCAGAGGTGTCCCGGTTCGGCAATGATATGAAATTAATGAGGTGAATTAAATCAGTTGAGGAATCAGGCAAGCCTTCCAAATAATAAGAGACCTGGATAGCTGGACACGTGGTCCAGCTAACTGGATTCTCGAACTCAAACCTTGCCAAATGCAAAATCATGAGATCGGAGAAGGGCAAAGGAAGACCCCCAGACAGAGTATAAGCAAGGTGGCCAACGACTGCAATACCGCGCGCAAGGTAGAAAGATCTTGGCGGGAGTATAACAACGATCATGTCTCGGAAGCACACATCAACCGCGATAACTGCTCGCAGATATAGCGTCTGGCAAAACCTGTGAATTAGCATTCGATACCTTATGTAAGAAATCTTTCAAGACACTGTTATACCGTGTACGTCAGGCCCTTACTGGAGTATGCAGCACCAGTTTGGAAACCCGGCACCGGTCAAAGCACGTTAAGAAAATAGAGAAAGTGCAATATAGGTTTGCGACAAGGTTAGTTTCGAGATTATTGGAGGGAATGTTCCTATTAAGAAATAGTTGAGGGAAATCGACCTGACGATACGCTGGGAGGGTCAGGAGTGATAGGGAGACAGATAACGACATACAAAATACTGCGTGGAATAAAAAGGGTGGAAAGAGACAAGATGTTCCAGAGGGGGTACACAGACTACAAGGGGGTCACTTTAGAAGTTGGATAGACTCAGTGAGCCACAGGGATGGTAGGAAGCATTTCTTCAGTCATAGTAGTCGAGTCAGGAAGTGAACAGTCAGGCGGAGCGATTGTAGTGGACGGCAGGAACCTACTTCATGCTTTAAGACGAGGTATTGATAAAGGTCATGGAGCAGGGAGAGTGATGGAGACGAGGACCTGTAGCGTTCAGTGAAGAGGCTTGGGGCCAGGAGCTGCGTCTCGACCCTGCAACTCATTTGGTAAGCACACACACACACACCACACACTGACACACACACACACACCACACACCCACTCAGCATGTACATACAACAGGCCTAGTGTTCTAATCGACATGTGCCTAGGCCAATTGGTAAATACACTCAAACACACACAACACACTCACACACACACACACACACCACACATCACACACACCACACACACACACTTAAACACACACACACAAAACACCTACACAACACTACACACACACCATAACTACTCACCACTTAACACACACACACACACTTCACACGCGCGCGCCCACACACAATACACACACACACACCACACACAACACACACACATGCATGCAACATAAACAGGCCTAGTGTCTATCGACATGTGCTAGGAACAAATGGTTAACTTAACACAACACTCAACACACCTAAGTAAGGATTCGTTCAAGACATTGTACACCGTGTACGTCAGGGCCACACTGGAGTATGCAGCACCTGTTTGGAACCCACACTTGATCAAGCACGTCAAGAAATTAGAGAAAGCACATAGGTTTGCGACAAGGTTAGTTCCAGAGCTGGGGTATGTCCTATGAGTAAAGGGTTTAAGAGAGAAATCGCCTGACGACACTGGAGGACAGTGGGTTATGGGGAGACAGGAATGATGATAACATACAAAATACTGCGTGGAATAGACAAGGTTTACAGAGACAGGATGTTCCAGAGAGGGGACACAGAAACAAGGCGTCACAATTGGAAGTTGAAGACAGGTTGAGTCAAAAGTTAGTTAGCGAAGTATTTTTATAGTCCGAATAAGGGAATATCCTAGCAAGTGAGGTAGTGGTAGGCAGGAACCATACATAGAAATTTTAAAGGCACGAGTTATGATAACGGGCTCATGGCGCAGGGAGAGGGAGGACCTAGTAGCACTCAGTTGAAGAGGGCGGGGTAGATGCTGAGTTTCGACCACCGCAAAACCACAATTAGGTGAAGTACATACATATAAACAGGCTTAGTGTCAATCGTCATGTGCCTAGGACAAATTGGTAACTAACACAATAAAGGGCTGGCCCCCTAATGACATTTAGTTGGAAGAAACCTGGGAAGGCATGATTATAACGTACACAAAACTGAGAGGAACTGATTGGTGGACAGGGACAGACTGATATTTTAAGAAATATTTCTTTAGTTTCAGAATGATAAAGTGGTAGAAAAATCTGGACGGTGAAGTGAAAGAAGAAAACACACACAGCTTTCAGACTAGGTATGATAGGGTTCAGAAAGCCACGAATGTAAACCTAGTAGTGACCAGAAGCTGAGACCTAACCTCGATAACCACAAATAAAGTACAAATAGTTGAGAAAAGACACTAAAATATACCAAGGATTGCATGCAGACTGGTCTCAGTACTGAGAGGAATGCTTTATGAGAAGATATTAACGGAACAACCTGATGACCTTGGCGGAGGGGACTAGGAAAGACATGATTACGACATATATAATTTTACAAGGAATTTAGAGGGGAGATGGGGTAGAATAATCTGAATATGCAGAGGACTAGGAAAAAAGGGTAATTAAGTGGACAGTTAATGATTTTTGAGCGGACAAGAACATACGACTAGGAAGTAATGTATGCTTATTTTTGAAAAGGGGTGGAAAAAAAAGCGGTCCGATTGGGTGAGGAAGAAAAAAAATTTAATGTACAGTTTAAGAATATAGCAAAAGCACTAATCGGGAAACCTAATTAGGGACATCAATTTAACAGGGGGTATGGACCCTAGATGGGGCCCACGCAAATCGTTTTTAAAGAGTGAAATTTGGCAAAAAAGGGACCGGGATTTTTTTTAAATGGGGGGGGGAGACTTGAAACCCATAGTTTCCGTTCCCGGTTTTTTAACAGTTTAGAGGTAATGAATTAAAAATATATACATTTGAAACTAGAATTTTAAAAAGTTTGAAAGCAAAAGCAGAGATAGATGCCTAAATCAATAAAGTTAAGCGACCCCCCAAAACCGGAAACTGATTCCCATAAATTCCTAGGAAAACAAAATGTGTTTTCCGAACCTTAAAACAACAAAATAAAAGGTTTCAAAAAAAGGTGACTAGAGACTCCTCAATCCCTCTTTTCCGGCCCAAAATCATGCGGTCCACCCTGTGGCACCTCCTGGGTTTATTTTGCACAGCCGCACGCACGCACCACAACACACACACACAACACACCACACACCCCAAAACACACACCTTACATTAACTGATGTCTCTGATCTAACATAATGCTACGTAAAATGTAGTTTAAATTTTTGAAGAATTATCCTGGGTTTGAGAAAAATCTGTTACAAAAAGGGCCCTTTACGAGGCCCGGGTAAAAAATTCATACAGTTCAGTCTACTTCTGAAACCAATTCGCTTGGTCGTAGGGGCCCAAACTGTTCTAGAAGTGAAGTGAGCAAGAGATGAACTACTCGCGACCTACCCAAAAACATCTTCTTTGCAGTTAACAAAAACCGCATTTATGGATTACAGTACCCGAAATTAAAGACAAACGAAAACAAACAACTCCCAAAAGTTTCTCTAAAACCAAAGGGGTGACTGCCTTACATCTAATAGAGCAAAAAACCTTTCTATGGTCATGTTAAAATTGTGAAACGAAATGACAGGAATTCTGTTTTTTCTTCGTAAGATTAATACAAAATCGACTCTGGCGGTGTCCGAGTCCTTTTAAAAATCCCACTTCAGAACAAACGCTGTTAAACTTAAATAAAGAAGAATGCGATGTCTACATTGTATGCAAATACCCACGAACACAGCACTGATGGTAAACGAGGCGAGACACTACAATTGTTAACATGCCACATTTATTACCCAGACGAAAAGAAAATACTGAAATGTAAAATGAAGACTTCTCACACATGATTTATGCAGAAATGTATTGTGCAATCCTGGGAAACACTGCTATGAACATAGCTTTCATGCAGTCCTGCATCTTACTACACAATTAATAATTGGTATCAGGTATGGAGGATGAGTGTGAATACAGACTGCCCTCGAGTTCAAAACGACTATATAAGTACAACTCCACCCTCTCAGTCGCCATATGAAATTTACTGAGTGCTCCTGAGCCTCATAATAACTACCTGATTAATGTTAGAACAAGCTACCCAACTAGTAGCCCACCACCTGAAATTTCTAGTCGCAAAATCAGAAACACTTTTATATGCGCGTGCTTAGTACTTTAATTATACGGAATGGACAATACTTTTTTTTGTTTTCTTTATTATTTAGCATTTACATGCGCAATACAACCGTTTGTCGTCTCTTAAGTATGCATTGTTTTCATCCTCGAGGATCTTACGCAAGGTCTACTGCATCAGGAATGACTTCCTTAGTCACTGGGTGGTAGAAGAGTGGGATGGGTCAAATCAAGAAGTGGTGGAGGCCAATTTAATAGTAACACGAGTAGGTATAATGGCCAAGACGCCACAGACCATATTTAAAAGACATTTTGTAGAACAAGTCTTTATTCTGACAACGTTAGGCTCTGATACAGCTTTCACGAAACACTAATAAAACAAAAATCTGAAAGTGCACAATAAAAAAAAAATGTGCTGAAATGAAATGATTTGAACAGTGAGAGAGTACAAGACTAATCAAATATTAATTCAAGAGTATATACCAGAAAGATATTTAGTGTGTATGGGTTGAAAGATAAGTGAAGACACCCTCAAATAAACGTTTACTTCCCGTGTCTACCTTATTTACATTTTTTCTCCAGAACTTGTGCTTTATTCAATCGCACATCTAAGAACACTCAGGGTAAAACTATGTAGCAAAAAAAATATTAAAAATGTTGAGTACGAACAAAGAATAGACCACAAATACCAGCACACCAGGTTAATTAATGTTACGTCTAATTTTCTATCTCTTTAGACTCACCATTGTTAATATGGGAACCAAAACAAACTTTCATCCAGACTTAGCGCACTCTCAAAAGGAATCATTTGGTGGTGTTAAGATTCAGAGTTTCTACTTTCCTAGTAATATTTACAATTGATTGTTACGTTTCTGTAATGTTTCACAGTTAACAGTTCTTCGTTCATTAAATGCTTTTCTAATATGGATTTTTTTTTTTTACATTGCGTCACATAGCTTGAGTTTTTTTTTTGTCTGTCACTTATGTATACATCAACACAACGTTTGTCAGTTTTCACAATTTGTCTTCTCATAATGAACTTCCAAAAAAATTCCAGAGTTTAGCTTAGTTCTCGTACACAATCCTCCTAAACAGACTGACAACTCGTCTGCTTCTACTTTGAGCTCCATCTCAATTACTTTCAAGGTTTCAAATCGACTTTATTTATAGTATTTTGCTAATACAATATAAAGTTTAATATTTAATGTATCTCACGTTTTCATCCGTTGATCGCACAATTTTGTAGTCTACCCCCCGTTCTTTGTATTTTGTCTTTCACATTTAATTAGTTCTTTTTAGAAATTTAAACAGGATATTTGTTTCGACTTATTCTTATCTGCTCTTTGCTTTTCAAAGTCTCCTACTTTTTTCGTACCTGATCGTTTCTGGCTTCTCGGTGCTTGTGGTAAGAGAAAGGAACGTCACATGAGTAAAGCAGCAGAGCTCGTAGCACTAAGAGAAGCCAGCAGTACACAAAAATAAATGATACAAAGAGGAATAAAGTCAGACTAGAGATAAGATCCCCTAACACAGTATAAGCCACCTTACCCTCTCTCCTCGTCTTTTGAAGAAGAAAACGAGAACAAATGTAATTCTCCATTAATCGAGTACAATTCGTCCAGCGCTCACGAATGTTTCTATAATAGATGAACTGAGAACACGAGATGCCAAGGGAAGGTGAGGGAGAGGAAGGGAAGGGGGAGAGGAGGGAAAGGGAAGAGAAAGAGGAAGAGAGGAAGGGGAGATAGGAAGAGGGGAAGGAGAGATAGGAAGAGGAGGAAAGGAAGAGGGGAAGAAGAGAGAGGAAGAGCGGAAGGAGAGATAGGAAGAGGGGTGGGAGACAGGAAGAGGGAAAGGAGAGATATGAAGAGGGGAAGAAAAGATAGGAAGAGGGAAAGAGGATAAAGTGAAGGAGGAAGATGATGAAGGGGGGAAGGAGAGGAAGAGGGGAAGGGGAAAAGAAGAAGAGGAAACGAAGGGGCACAGCAGGGAGAGAGGACAGGGGAAAGGGAGAAGTTATACAGGTATTTACTAATATAGAACACAAAGAAGGGTGGAGGGGAAGAGACAGGGGATGTAAGAAGGGGGGCGGGCAATAGGGAGGGGGGAGGAGGAGGTTGAGTTTTTTCCTTTAGCAAAACTGGGTAAGTTAGCATTGTGCTTGAAGAGAGGGTGAAGAGGGGGTGGGGAAAGTAGAAGGTGAAGTAGGGAAGAAACAGGAGAAGGAAAACGACAGTCAGAGTAAGAAAAAAAAAGGTAAGAGGTAAGGGAGGAGTATGTCAATAGGTTTCATCCCTTGCCCCGGCGTCATGCTTCCCTCCACGCTCCCCACTAAGTGAGGCTCCCCTCTTAAGACTTGTTATTACCTCACATGCAACTTTACCCTCCGCCACAACTAAGGTTTTACACATCTTTCATGAATACAGTTGTATATGGAGGCGGTAAGACGATACAGGAGACTCTTAACCCCCACCACCACCAGTGATCTAGATGATGGAACGGTTATAATTAGCTAGACTACAGTTCTCAGTTAAAAGCTCGCCCAGACGACTGTTCTTTTCCAATTTAATTTAAGCTAATTTCTGGAGGATAACTACACCCTCGTCTGCTTCTAAAAGCCCAGTCCATACACAGTCAATAAAACTGAGATATTCTATGTTATTCAATCCTATCCTATCGATAAAAGGAAAATATCGAAACCTATCAAAGGTATGGGTTAGCGGTATTCAAGATCCAAAAGTGACTGGACCCTAAATATTGAACCGGACCTTGTAATAAGAATAGACGTGCACCATAAAAAGTTGTATGCATGTCCTTGTCAATCATAGGGAAAATTTTGGGGTGGACACAACAATTGCATGACCCCTCAGGCGTGCCTGCATGCGATGAGGCTGCAGATCTTCCCACCGCGCTTCACACTAGACACAGGCTCTGCTTACACTAGTCAAGTCGCTCGATCAAAGTTAAGAGGAGGGGCGAGGAGCCATGAAATGACCTCTGCAAACGCAACTGAGTACACTAAAGTAGGCTGCGGCAACCCTTGGCGACTGGCGATCAATCTGAATACTCTTGATGCAACACCCCAAGTCAATCGATAATCTGACAAAACAGGATGCAAGTCTCTCTGAAATGACAAGGCCACCAACAAAACTGCCTGGTAAGACACCGGGAAGCGGAAGTGATAACCCCTGATGACAGTACAGAGGCACCGTCTTAACAACTTACGCTATCTCTAGAACCACGATTACCAATACGACTGTAGGGAAAGGTTTTAAAACAATATCGGGGTCAAGACGAGGGAAGGGAACAAAGTGAATAGAAGAACATGAGAGGGGGGGCAAATGAGGGAGGAGGGAAACATGAGAGAAGACAGGTACAAGGAAGGACTAAGAACATGAGAAGAGATGGAACAAGAGGAAAGGAAACAGGAACTAGAGAAGAGGGAACAAGAAAGGAGAAAGGGAAAACTAGAGCAGAGGAAGAGGGAACAAAAAGGAACAAGACGGAAGGAGAGGAAGGGAAGAACATGAAAGGAGCGGTAACAAAAGAGGGAGGACAAGAGGTAAGGAAGGGGTAAGAAGAGGGAGAAGAGCACCAGCCAAAGCTTACATACTTGAAGGCTTAACATCATAAAAAATTATATGAAAGGGTGATAAGACATCAAATTACAAACTTTATAGAACAGAATAACCTACACAACCCAAACCAACATGGATTTAGAGCAAGAAGATCGTGCTTGTCGCAGATAAACTTCTATAAACTGAATTACTGGGGCGTTGGAAGAATATCAAATCGGGCATTTCGTAAAGGCAGTTGGCAAATGTGATCATGGAATGACTGTACATATATTGAGGTCGATAAAGTATACAGGGGAAAGTAACTAAATATTCTTAAATTTCTGACAAACACAACAAAATCCAACATTAAAAAGAAAAAAGCTCAATAATCAAAGGCGCTTTTACTATTTCTTACCCTCATAGCAGACACAAATACTCGCCACAGTTTTGTATCATCATTTGTAGATACCAATGTAAGCATGAAAATCTCTTCAGCGGAAGATACGGAAAAATTACTTTCGCACACTGGCCTCTTTCACCCTCCCTCCCCCCTGCCTTATCCAACCCTAAACTTATACACAAAAGAACGAAAATCCTAGAGCCAGTACAGCGGGTAGGAAAAAGATCAGTAGTCCTTGTGGGAAGAACCTAGGAAGAAATATGAGGGTTCCTGATTGTGGAATATGTGGTACAAAATTTCATGTTTCTTGTGGAAGGCTTAATACATCACGAGCAATGACCGTAAATTGAAAAGCTGTTTCTTTATTTGTCACAGAATGATGTAAAACTAATCATGGAACGGGTGGGATTTAACCCATCTCATTTGAGTTCTAAAGATCATGGGCCAATGCGTTAACACATTCCCTGATTTGTTTACAATCGTGTCATTACGATTTCGTGAGTCAAGATGGAAAGCTGAACAGGTATAAGAGAAATACTGAAAATCAAAAGTCTAGGTATAAGGATTTATTAAAGGCAGGGAACACATCGCTGAAATAGGGGTGGAGACAGATACTCAGGACATGAAAGAATAGACGGAAATGATGTAAGACCATGAACAAAATACAAACAAGAGACGACAATAGCAAGAAAACAAGAAACACAAGCTAGAGAACTAGTGACAGGGAAATGCAGACAAGAGAATCCAGAACACCTCACAGAAAACAAATGAATCTTACCACAGAAAATGTAAGCAGTCGGGACACTGCAAATTCTACGCGATGGGCATGTGCATACGCAAGAGAATGCTGGTACCAACACACCAGAAAATTTTTAAATATACTAAGGAAGGAGAAGTGTCATTTTAGAAAAGAATGTAGTATTTCCATTCAGTCATGTGCAAAACCTCAAAGCAGCTAAGAGAATGTTGTAACCTTATGCCCCGATTACCATGTGAAAAGAACGCGACGCTATCAAGAAAGGAGGAAAATGAAAAACAGCATTTTTTTTTTTTTAACAGAATAGAAAAACGAGCAAATCTAGAGAGAGAGAGAGAGAGAGAGAGAGAGAGAGAGAGAGAGAGAGGAGAGAGAGAGAAGAGAGAGAGAGAGAGAAACAAGAACCAACAACAGGTTGTACCGAGGTGCACAGTAGTGGGACAAACCAAGCTAGTCATACACACGACAGGGTCCAATGAGCAACAGACAAATGTACAAGCACTACTGGAGAATACAGAGATATGTACACCATAAGAGATGGTACATTACCAGTGGTACTAACAAAATTCATACCAACCAGCACAAATGGTGAATCCTCCTTCCATTTTTGCAAATATTCAGTTTGAAATCAAGTAAAAAAAAAAATTAACTATATTTGTGGGCTTCTCGCAAAAGCGAAATATATGTTGGACGAATTCACAGAAACACACATAAGGGATGTTTTGGACAGTGAGATAATAAACTATAATTTGTACAGATGTGAGAGAGTTAAATGGTCACAGGGAAGAGTAGGACCCAATGTGAAAGATACTTGTCGAGGCACAGAGACGCTGAATTCACCACATGATATAGTCAAGTCCTGGGTATTAAAGTGGAAAACAGAAACCCGGTAATTATCTTTATATGTAATAAACCACCGTCAGCAACGACTATAAAAAAATCAAGGATCAGTCAGCTTATCTTCTTGAAAAGCTAGAAAAATCACACACCAATTATTATCCTTCTTGGAGATTTCGTCTTCCCAAATATAAAATTGTACCAAAATTTTAACTTGAAACAATCTAGCTCAACAAGTACATACCAGGGAAATAATGAAGCTTTGTGAAAGTTTACACTGAACCAATAGATAACAGATCCCAATAGAAGTCAAAATATACTGGATTTGATCATCACAAACAACGAGGAACTAATCAGATACACAACAACAACAACAATATACTCGAGAGTGGGGAACTCCAGTAATTAGAAACTAGAAGGAATGTTCAGTAAATTTAACTTCAACAATCACAGAACTGACTCGTACAAAATTAACAAAGAACTACGGACATACCCTGGGAAACAATCTTGAGTCACTTTAGTCCTCACTAGTGCCTGGAAAAGCTGAACATTGAAGCATACAAGGTCGGCATTAAATACGTACCATTGAGAAAACCTATATCAAATATAAAAAAGGGGGGTTACCCAATTGCTTAAAAATGTGAATATGTCGCAACGAAGGAGATTAGCCGAGAGATCACCGAGACAGAACAAAAAGCTTAAGATGTCGTAACAGACAGAAGCAGCACAAAGGGAACAAATAGCCAAATATTTCTATGAATATGCAAAATCCAAGCCACCGGAGGTTCATACATGTATGATGAGCAACCCACTAAACGAAAGCAGGAAGGACAAAGTATAATGTTTTGTGTCTGTTCATCTGAAGGTCATGCCCGCTTATTCAGCACCTGGGCCTGATTCCTTGAATTCTAAATTTATAAAAATAAAAACAACAAAGTACCACTAGCATGAGCACTCAGTATTCTTTGGAGAAAAAGTTTAGACCTATGTGAAATATCAGACCTTAAAGGCTGTAGGTATAGCTCCTTTGCATAGGAGAGGCGGCAGTACGCTAACCAAAAATTACAGACCTGTGACCCTACCATCCCACATCATAAAAGTCTTCGAGTGATGAGACGTCAAATTACAAATTTTAAGGAACAACACAATCTACACAACCCCAGACCAGCATGAGAGATCATCCTAATCACAACTGCTAAACCTCTATTACAGAATTACGGAGGTGTTTGAGGAAAACCAAAATGAAGATGTGGTATAAATGGATTTGTCAAAGGGGTTTGACAAATGCGATCATGGGGTAACTGCACTTTAAATGAGGCCCATACCTTTGATATACCTTTGAAGAATTTCGAGAATATATCTACTCTCTGAGCCCGGCCATGGGCCAGGCTCGTCTGGTGCTCGCCTGGTCAACCAGGCTGTTGCTGCTGGAGGCCCGCTGCCCCACATATCCATCACAGCCTGGTGAAGATACTTGTTTAGTTTCCTCTTGAAGGCTTCAACACTTGTTCCAGCAGTGTTTCTGATATCTTCTGGTAAGATGTTGAAAAGTCTGGGACCCCGGATGTTGATACAGTGTTCCCTAATTGTCCCCACCGCACCCCTGCTCCTCACTGGGCTTATTTTACACTTCCTCCCATATCTCTCACTCCGGTATGTTGTTATGGCAGTGTGCAGATTTGGGACCAAGCCCTCGAGTACCTTCTAGGTATATATTATCATGTACCTCTCTCTCCTCCGCTCCAATGAGTACATGTTCAAGACTTGCAGGCGTTCCCAGTAGTTTAGGTGCTTTACTGGCTCAATGTGAGCCGTAAACGATCTCTTATTTGTTCCAGCTCCGATATTTCTCCTGCCCTGAACGGGGCCGTCAGCAATGAGGAATGTTCTAAGTAAGGGAGCACTAGCGATTTGAAGAGTGTCACCATCGGCATTATTTCCCTTGTTTTGAAAGTTCTCAATACCCACCCAGTCATCTTCCTGGCTGTCGTGATCTTTATCTTGTTATGGTCTTTAAAAGAAAGGTCAGCTGACATAATTATTCCCAGGTCTTTTACGTGTTTCTTACGTTCTATTTGGTGATCCTCTTGAGTTCTGTACATAGTGTTCCTTTTGAGTTCTTCACTCTTTCCATACCTAAGCAGCTGGAACTTATCACCATTGAACGTCATGTTTTCCACTGCCCACTGGAAAACCCTGTTTATGTCTTCCTGTACTTTTTCAGTGTCCTCTACCGTACTGGCTTTCATGTTTATTTTAGTGTCATCTGCAAATGATGATACAAAAATGTGCCGGGTGTTTTTGTCTATGTCTGCTATGAGGATGAGAAACAGCAGAGGTGCCAGCATAGGCAAAACTGAAAAGGCAAACAGATACAACACAAATAGTTGTAGCAAAAAGAGCAAAATCAAGCATCAGCGAGGTAAAAAACTCAGTACTTGAAGGCATCCAGACGACTCTACTGTTCCTTATCTACAAAGCTGATTTAGATAAAAAAAACATTCGCAAAAGCTTTAAATCTTTTAGTGATGACACCAAAATAAGCATGATAATCACTGCGGTAGAAGACGCGGTAAAAAAAAATGGCAGGAAGATATGAGCAGGATTTTTCCAGTGGGCAGTGGAAAACTTGACGCTTAATGTTAATACGTTCAAGCTGCTGAGATACAGAAAGGATGAAGAATTCGAAAGGGACACTGCATACAAAACCCAAGAGGTTATCAAGTAGAACGAATGGAATACTTGAAAGACCTTGGAGCAGTTATGCTGCTTAGTCTATCTTTCAAAGAACACAATAAGGTAAATGCCATGACAGCCAAGAAAATGACGGGGTGGATAATGAGAACTTTCAAAGCAATGGAAAGAGTGCTAATGATGACACTGTTGAAATCACATGTACTCTCTCGTTTAGAGTATTGTTCAATGTTGACAGACCAGTTAAGGGTTGTGGACATAAGATAACTGGAACAGATACAGAGATCACGTACAGCCCACACAGAGCCAATAAAGCATTTAAATTGATAAGAACGCCTCAAAGGTCTAAATGTGCACTCACTGGAGTGGAGAGAGAGAGAGAGAGAGAGAGAGAGAGAGAGAGAGAGAGAGAGAGAGAGAGAGAGAGAGAGAGAGAGAGAGAGAGAGAGAGAGAGAGAGAGAGAGAGAGAGAGAGAGGAGAGAGAGAAGAGAGAGGAGAGGAGAAGAGAGAGAGAGAGAGAGAGAGAGAGAGAGAGACATATGTAGGAAGAATCTACTAGAGGGCCTAGTCTCAAATCTGCACACTGTCATAGCATACTATATTGAGAGATATGGGAGGAAGTGTAAAACAAAGCAAGTGAAAAGCAGGGGAACCGTGGGCACAATACGGGAACATTTTATAAACATCTGTGCTCCAAGACTATGCAACATCTTACCATAAGGTATCAGAAACTCTGTGGAAAACTGTGAAAGGCAAGAGTAAACTGGACAAGTATCTCCACGTATGTGCCACATCAACCAGGCTGTGATGGATATGTGGGCCAGCGAGCCTCCAGTATCAACAGCCTCTTGACTTGGCAAGAATCAGACAAGCCAGGCTTAGGGCCGAGCTCTGGGAGTATCAAACTTGAAACTCATCAGAGGTATATCAAAGGCGAAGAATAACGTTCAAAGATTACAAGTTCCAGCTGCTGACATACTGAAAGAAAAAACTCACCAAACAGAATGAAAGGAACATGTGAAAGATCAGGGTGTAATAATTTCAAGTCAAGAAAATGATGGGGTGGATAATGAGGACTTTCAAAACAAGGTAAATAGTGCCAAATCAAATCATTTGTTCTTTCTCGATTAGAGAGAGAACAAATAAGGCCAATAAAGCATTTAAATTACTAGGAACTTACTGGTACTTTAAGACTTGGTCCAAAATCTGCACACTGCCATATGGAAGACAGCAAAAAATAAACCCAGTGAAAAGCACGGTTTCAACATTTGTAGACACAGACTGATTAACACTACAACACGATATCACCGCCGAAACAATTGGAGAAGTCTTTAAGAAGAAATTTGACATGTATACCTCCACCAACTGCCTGATCAATCAGACTGTGATGGATATGTTGCTCAGCTGGCCCCCAAAAGTAACACCCTGGCTGATCAGACAAGCACCAGAGAAGCCTGACCTAGGCCCGAGCCGTCACCAGGAGAACACTAAGCACGTGTTTTATCAGTCACCAGGAGATGAACACAAAGCTGTTCGTGTTCTATCACCAGGAGATGAACACCAAGCTGCCCGTGTTCTATCAGTCACCAGGAGATAAACACCAAGCTGCCCGTGTTCTATCAGTCACCAGGAGATGAACACCAAGCTGCCCGTGTTCTATCAGTCACCAGGAGATGAACACCAACCTGCTCGTGTTCCATCAGTCACCAGATGAACACCAAGCTGCTCGTGTTCCATCAGTCACCAGATGAACACCATGCTGCTCGTGTTCCATCAGTCACCAGATGAACACCATGCTGCTCGTGTTCCATCAGTCACCAGATGAACACCATGCTGCTCGTGTTCCATCAGTCACCAGATGAACACCATGCTGCTCGTGTTCCATCAGTCACCAGATGAACACCATGCTGCTCGTGTTCCATCAGTCACCAGATGAACACCATGCTGCTCGTGTTCCATCAGTCACCAGATGAACACCAAGCTGCTCGTGTTCCATCAGTCACCAGATGAACACCATGCTGCTCGTGTTCCATCAGTCACCAGATGAACACCATGCTGCTCGTGTTCCATCAGTCACCAGATGAACACCATGCTGCTCGTGTTCCATCAGTCACCAGATGAACACCATGCTGCTCGTGTTCCATCAGTCACCAGATGAACACCAAGCTGCTCGTGTTCCATCAGTCACCAGATGAACACCAAGCTGCTCGTGTTCCATCAGTCACCAGATGAACACCAAGCTGCTCGTGTTCCATCAGTCACCAGATGAACACCATGCTGCTCGTGTTCCATCAGTCACCAGATGAACACCAAGCTGCTCGTGTTCCATCAGTCACCAGATGAACACCAAGCTGCTCGTGTTCCATCAGTCACCAGATGAACACCATGCTGCTCGTGTTCCATCAGTCTCCAGATGAACATCAAGCTGCTCGTGTTCCATCAGTCACCAGATGAACACCAAGCTGCTCGTGTTCCATCAGTCACCAGATGAACACCATGCTGCTCGTGTTCCATCAGTCACCAGATGAACACCATGCTGCTCGTGTTCCATCAGTCACCAGATGAACACCATGCTGCTCGTGTTCCATCAGTCACCAGATGAACACCATGCTGCTCGTGTTCCATCAGTCTCCAGATGAACACCATGCTGCTCGTGTTCCATCAGTCACCAGATGAACACCATGCTGCTCGTGTTCCATCAGTCTCCAGATGAACACCATGCTGCTCGTGTTCCATCAGTCACCAGATGAACACCATGCTGCTCGTGTTCCATCAGTCACCAGATGAACACCATGCTGCTCGTGTTCCATCAGTCACCAGATGAACACCATGCTGCTCGTGTTCCATCAGTCACCAGATGAACACCATGCTGCTCGTGTTCCATCAGTCACCAGATGAACACCATGCTGCTCGTGTTCCATCAGTCACCAGATGAACACCATGCTGCTCGTGTTCCATCAGTCACCAGATGAACACCAAGCTGCTCGTGTTCCATCAGTCACCAGATGAACACCAAGCTCAAGTTATGAAACACACACACAAGTTCCTGTTATTTCACAGAAGTTTCAGTTATGTCACGCACAAGTTCCTATTATGTCACTCCCAAAAAACCAATTACTTTTCTTCTGAGTAATCAATAGCAATGGTTGTTTTGCAAATTACTGGTGAATGTGATCCATAAGAGATTAGTTTGTGAAAGGTAGTAAGAACATGAAGTAAACCTGTATTATTATTATTATAATAAAAAAGAAGCGCTAAGCCACAAGGGCTATACAGCGCTAGTAAACCTGTAGTGACTCACTTCACCAACATGAATGCTGTAGCGAAACACTGGAGAGAAATAAAAGTTGCCTTGCAAAAAAATAGTAAATATACGAAATTTACTGAAAAACTTGATGAATTATTATAATGTATGTGAGGTGTTGAAGCTCATGTGGGTCGTTTACCGCAAAGTGTTGAAGGCTCGACCCTCCGTCTGATAAGCTTGAGACAGACACGGTATCTAATTTAACGCAACTAGATAAAAAAAAAAAAAAAAAAAAAAAAAAAAAATTACACCAAAAAAAAATAGCGAAATCAGTATACGAGACAAAACAACGCTGCAAAGCAATTATGCCTGCCGTAAACCAGTAATAAAGCCAGTACTGAAAAGTTATGTCAGCGACTAGGGATCTTAAAAATATATGTATATTAAATAATAGGGAAGCGCGAACCTTAATATCATGGCTAATGGTTCACACATTTGTTAAAAGCATCTCTCAAAATGAGCTATTAACGCAGAGAAGCCATTATGGCCGGACTAAGCCCAAAGCTCCATCTGACTGCCATAATTCATCTGAAGTATAACTGGCGGATCCAAATGGCGCACTGCCGACGAAAAGTAAACATATACCGTGCAGAACAAGCCTTTACTGGGACAACGTTTCGCTCTTAATATGCTGTTTTAAACAGAGCGAAAAGTTGTCCTAATAAAATCATTAAGCATATTCCGTTTCTAACATTATCTAACTGACACTATCATCAAGTTTCCACTCTCGTGACTAATACAGTGTTACAGTGCAGAGATCATACTGATATGGAAATTAAAAACAAAGTCAATGTCTATTAAACAATCCATATTCGTTATTCACTTCGTATTACTGGCTAAATGAGTAAACTTTACTGAAAAAAAAGATATCGCCCCACCATTTATGCCGATGTTGAGTCATGAGTAAAGGAAGCAGCCAGTAGTGAAGGAATGACTAGTTTTATTATTTACAAGGCACTAGAACCGTTTAATTACTCAGAGCTTTAATCACATACTGTCACCAATATTACCTACTTTATTTTATCCTGAATAATTCACTGTTATACTACAGAAATAATAGTCGCAAAACAAGTTTTTCCACGTTATTGTTTTACATTTCACAAACCATAATCATTATTCATTCCATGTCACCGGCTTAAATTTAGAGTCAGCAAAGTTACATGAAAGGGAAAATAGCCCAACTATTTATGCCGAAAGAGATTATGAGCTTTTAGACAAACACCCTTGGAGTGAGAGGGGGTTGTAGTATTACTTCGGAGACCCCTACTCATAGGCACAAACCACTCAAACAGTATTTAAGTGATTCAACATTAATGGAAGAGACTCACGAAATCGTAATGACACGATTGCAAACAAACTTGCATTTGTGGTCACAGTGGTGCCTGTGCTAACCTTCCTATGGTGTAGAAATATACCTAGTTGGATGAATCTTATTGTGGCTAGCTGGTCTAGTGGCTAACGCGACGGGCTGGAGTTTTGAGACTCTCTGACCGCGGGTTCAATCCCGGCCGGGGTATGGTTTGTTTTAATGGAAGAGGTTGGGAGGAAGGAGGTTGATGATGATGATTACAGTGGATGGAACGAAGACAAGTAATGTTACAGGGCCATGCACAAATCTTTCATCAAACAAACAAAAAAAAAACTCCTTTAAAGTTAAGTCATACAAACTACTGCCGAGGTTAATAAGTTTCGTATACTGTATAATTTATTTTGCTTTAAAGATAAAATACGTGGGCGTGCCCGTTCAGTAAGGCGATGGGCCAAGATCTTGCTTGCAAAATTCCTTTCACCAGAGGAAGTCTTCACTACTTACAATATATAATATACCAGATTTTTTGTTTTGTTTTGTTTTGTTTTGTTTTACTGTGAACAACTACTAACTGAACTTCACTTGCTCTCATGACAGAGAATACATAAAACAATTTAATGTTAGCACAACGTAACATCAAAATAAAAATACAACACTCATATATCCATGAATATGATTAAAAGCTTAAGAAATGAGATATGAATAGTTGAAAACGAGACAGAGCAGAATGCATGACACAGTAGATGAATTTAAAGAAAACCAGTTTAACGGTTGCCAAATCTCTCACTTGGAAACAAAGACTAAACTCGTGAAAAATATCAGCGGTCTGTCTCAACTCTGTCAAAAAGGTACAAGAAATTATTAAACTAAAATCAAAACTCAATTATGTGAATTCTGTAATATAGTAAACCTGGGGGAAAAAAAAAGCCCACTATTTATTAATGAAGAGACAGGGATACAATAATGTAAGATAGGCCAGTGGTAAACCACCAGTGAAAGTCTCTAGTAACTGATGGTACCAAGTTGTTAAAACTTTCCCGTAATCGATGGATGTCGTGACAACGTAAACGTCATTACTACACCACCACCTATACCTCCGTCACCACCACCACCTCAACTTTCATCACCACAATCACCACCTGTGTCGTGTTGTTGTCTACTCCAACTCCTGCAGCCATTGAACACACTGAATTTTACCTGGACTCGATTTCGGGGGTCACTGTCCCCATGGCCTGGTCCCAGGTAAGGCCTCACAGTGGTTGAACTGATCTATAAATGAATTGGCGCCAGCCAGGCATCCCAATGAATGCACTACAGAACAGATGATCAAGAACTAACTTGTACTTATAAAGTTCCCTCATAAAGACAGCTACAGGTCTGTCGGTAATTCCCATTATGCACGAATGAAGCACAATGAAGAGTCTTGGTTCTCATACACCTAAGTGTAATCGCGCCCTTTGTTTTTCACTGGAGTATTTAGCAAAGTCTGCCAAATCTCTTGCTGTCATTAGAATAATTTCGGTGTGGAGATTCGAGACCAAACTCTAGAATTCTCCAGGTGTACATTATGATGTTTGTTTCTCACCTACATTCCAAGGCCTACAGTTCAAGTGACTTGAAGCGTCCTCAGTAGCTCGGATGCTTAACTGAATTTACACAAGAAAGGAAGGTTTTCTGGAAGTTTTCTAGTTCTGCAATTTCTTCTACTTTGTGTGGGGCCGTTAGAATACAGCAATATACTTGATATCTTCATCGCCTTAATTAAGTCTCCCAACTCAGGCTGACACCTTGTATGTTTAAACCCTATCCTGTGTCATATCTATCTTATCTAGTAATTCTTCCAGGATTCTAGCTAGAGCTCTGTGTGTGTGTGTGTGTGTGTGTGTGTGTGTGTGTGTGTGTGTGTGTGTGTGTGTGTGTGTTTTGGGGGTGGGGTGTTGTGTGTTGTGCGCGTGTGGTGTGTGTGTGTGTGTGTGTGGTGTGTTGTGTGTGCGCGCGTGTGTTTGTGTGTGTGTTGTGTGTGTGTTTTTGTGTGTGTTGTG
>NC_069437.1:3922816-3962816 GCF_026875155.1 Cherax quadricarinatus | reverse complement strand
AATAGGGGTCGGGCCCCCAAAGCGCTCCCAGTAATTGAGGTGTTTTATCTCCGTTTGCGCCCCGGAAAGGTTCTCTGTACATTTTTTTGGTTCGGCCCAATTTCACCTCCTTAAAAGGTGCTGTTAGGTGCAGCAATTTTCCCCCTAGATAGAACAAGGACCTGAAGGTGTCACAGGGGTTTGGGCCCTCCCTAGTTTTAAAGGTTCCTTATCTTTCCTGTCATTTTTCAGCAATGCGTTTGATACAAGTTATGGTCCTTGAAGGAAAATCCCGCAGATTTTCCCGGGTCTTTGACGTTGGTTTTTTCGCTCAATTTTGTGGCCAAATTTGTTTTGTACTTGATGAAGTTTAATTTCCTCGGTTTACCATATCTGATAAATTTAAATTTTCATCGTTTAACTTCATATTGTTTTCTGCGCCACTGAAAGATTCGGTTGATGTCCCCCTGGAAACCTTTTCAGTGCTGCAATGGAAGAATGTCATGCAGATTCGGGTTTTCATCGCAAAGGAAACACGGTGCGTGGTGACATCCTTGCTATGTCGGATAGGGGATAGGAACAAAATGGGCAGTACTGTGCCCTTTTGGAAAAGAGTTTTCACCTTTGCTGCCTCGGGCTTTTCTCTGTTTTACGATACTCCTGTGTTCTGTTAGTGAGGAAATTTAGCCCCCACGACTTTTCCTGTTTTTCCTTTAGCACGCATTTTTGCGCTATTTAAAGCCCCTGGTCACATTTCGAAGGCTTTTTCAAGTCTGTTTAAAAATTAATCTGCATTCTTTTTATCTTTTTAGTGCATTTGGACCTGTCTAGTGATTCAATATTGAGACAGAAAAAAGGGGCCCCGTTTTCTTTAAACCCATGTTGCCCTGGGTTTTGTAACTGAGGGTTTTAGTGGGGGGGTCACTTGCTTTTTAGGACCCTTTCAAAAAATTTTTATTTTGGGTGTTAGTCTACGGTCTGTAGTTCTTTGCTGTTGCTTTTTACTGCCCCCTTTGTGGAGTGGGGCTATGTCTGTTGTTTTTATTAAGTGGGGCACCCCCGTGCCATGCTCCCTCCCTAGGAGGAAAAGGCTCGTGTAGGGGCTTCTTTCAGTTCTTGAGAACACGGATTCCAGACTGGCCCTGGGGGAGGTGATGGGGGATGTCTTTTTCGCCTGTTCGAATCATTTGGCGTCAGGATAACATCGGGTAGGCTTGTGTAACCCAAATTTTTTTGGCTCTTCTCATAAATTCATTTTTATCTTCGACCTCGTCTGGTTAGCGGGGTTGCTAAAAACTGAGTCATATTGGGACTTGAGTACCACCATTTTTCCCTTTCGTCATCTGTGTAGGCCCATCTTGTTTAAGTAGGGGCCCAATTGGATGTTTTTCGACTTTTATTTGGTAGGAGAAGGGAAAAACTTTTTGGGTTTCTTTCGATTTCATTTATGGCTTTTTGTTCTTCCCCCGATTCCTGACTCCTTAAAATTCCTTTTGCTTGAGTTTTGTGCTTGTTTTCTCTGACCGTGTTCCCTACGCATTTCAGGTATATTGACCTCTTTTTGCGCTCGTTATTCTTTTTTTCCGTCGCCCGTAAAGGGAGCGTGTCTCTTTCTATTTTACCTCTACTCCCCCTTTTTCTTTGGGGGGGGAATAAGCCTTTTTCATCGATGCCACCGAGTTAAACTGTTCTAGGCTAAGTTGGGGGCTGTGTTGCTTAGTATATCTTCCCAGCTTTATCGGGTTTGGGCTTGGTTTACTTGGTCCCACTTTATGTTTTTGTTATTGAAGTTGAATTTGGTGAATGCTCCTTCGTGACTAGTCTCATTATGTCGGTCTGGGGCTCCACGCATACGTGTCTGAACCTCAATTATGTTGTGATCTGAGTATGTTTTTGATATGGTGACATTTCTTATGAGATCATCATTGTTAGTGAAGATGAGGTCTAGTGTATTCTCCAGTCTAGTAGGCTCTATTATTTGCTGGTTTAAATTGAATTTTGTGCAGAGATTTAAAAGTTCGTGTGAGTGAGAGTTTTCATCAGAGCTGCCTCCTGGTGTTATTACTGCAACAATATTATTTGCTATATTCCTCCATTTTAGGTGCCTTAAGTTGAAATCCCCCAGTAGCAAGATGTTGGGTGCAGGAGCTGGAAGATTTTCCAGACAGTGGTCAATTTTTAACAGCTGTTCCTGGAATTTCTGGGATGTTGCATCCGGAGGCTTGTAGACTACCACAATGACTAGGTTTTGGTTCTCGACATAGCTTTAAGCAGAGGTATGATAAAGCTCACGGCTCAGGGAGAGTGACCTAGTAGCGATCAGTGAAGAGGCGGGGCCAGGAGCTCGGACTCGACCCCCGCAACCTCAACTAGGTGAGTACAACTAGGCGAGTACACACACACACACACACACACACACACACTAGGTGAGTACACACACACGAGGGCACAGTTGAAAGTTGAAGGAAGATAGATTACAGGGATGTCAAGAAGCATTTTTTCAACCTCAAGAACAGTCTGGAAGTGGATTGGCCCGAACAAATATAGCTTTAAGAATACTGTAGGAATGATAGGATCCACGAGGCTTGGGGTGAGAATCTGGCAACGGCCAGTTAAGAGGCAGGACCCAGAACTTAGACCCGACCCCAGCAACCATAAAAATGCAAGTGTACTTACACACACACGTACATACATGTACACACAGCGCCAGTTTGGAACCTACACCTAGCCAAGCACGTAACGAAACTAGAGAAAGTGCAAAGGTTTGCAACAAGACTAGTCCCGGAGCTAAGGGGTATGTCCTACGAGGAGAGGTTAAGGGAAATCAACCTGACGACACTGAAAGACAGGAGAGAGAGAGGGGGATATGATAACGACATATAAAAATACTGAGAGGAATCGACAAGGTGGAGAGAGACAGGATGTTCCAGAGATAGGACACATCAACAAGGAGTCACAGTTGGAAGTTGAAGGCTCAGATGAATTACAGGGATGTTATGAAGTATTTCTTCAGTCACAGAGTTGTCAGGAAGTGGAATACTAGTGTGGGAAGTGATGTAGTGGAGGCAGGATCCATATATAGCTTTAAGATGAGGTATGATAATGCTCATGGAGCGGGAAGAGTGACCGAGTAGCGGCTAGTGAAGAGGCGGGGACAGGAGCTGTGAATCGACCCCTGAAACCACAACTAGGTGAGTACACACAAACACAGTGGAACGACCTAGATAGCGAAATGGTAGCGGCAGTATCCATACCCAGCCTTAAGAATAGGTATGATAGGGCTCAGGCAGCCAGGAGAGTGACACCAGTAACGGCCAGCAGAGGCGAGGCGAGGCAAGGAACAGACATGAATGACCCCTTCAACCACAATCAGATGAGTACAATTACGTGATCACTGGGACATGATACTTTACCTCTACAAATACAAATAGATAAGCGTCCGTGCGTATAACAACAGTCCGCATTAAAGGGAAAGAAAAAATATTTTTGATTTACCAGTGGACTCAACCACCGCCTTGTAGCTGATTTTTAACTAGACTTGTATAAATAGTATATAATCTGTATCTTCTACGTTCTTGCTATACTCATTAGTTACTCCTTCCGCTACCTGACTGTCCTCTCTCCCATCCTACCACTACACCAGCAACATTCTGAGCCATGTAGACGTTAGGTTCCTGGCACATTATATCGACCACTAGTATCGACTTTGAGACTGCTGGTTCTACCCCGAGAGATGGGGTGGGTGGGCCAGACTACCAGCCTCTGGTCACAACCACCACTACCCAGATTTACCTCGGGCAAAGCAAACTTCCCAGTTCCCACATCACGCCAGTAATACTACATCACCGGAGCACGATCCAACACATGTATATCCACTCTTATTACATTCATGGGGAGCGCTAAACGTGAAGGTGTTATAAATTGCTTGGGGAATGGAAGGCATTCAGGATTGATTAAAAAAATGGAGCATTGGTCCAATTCTTTAGATCAAGAGCCCTTCACAAGCATCAAGAAACCTCCACAACAGCTCTGCTCTTCCCAAATCATTTCTAAAAACCCAACGTATCCTTGAGTAAAATGTATTCCAAGAAAGTATGAAGGATGAATTCTTGTGTTAGAGATGGGAACATGATTAGAGGAGGATCGAAGCTAATTGCCAATGCTTAATTTTAGTGTATTCATCATTTTCATTTTCAAGGAAGAGTGCAGATGATTCTTCAGCTTAGATCTCGCTGAAACAAGAGAGTAGTAAGACCATAAGTTACAACCACCTATATATACATATATTACTGGGAGCGCTTGAGGTTCCTAAAACTGTATTCCCTGGAACGCAGGCGGGAGAGATACATGATTATATACACCTGGAAAATCCTAGAGGGACTAGTACCGAACTTGCACACGAAAATCACTCACTACGAAAGCAAAAGACTTGGCAGACGATGCAACATCCCCCCAATGAAAAGCAGGGGTGTCACTAGCACGTTAAGAGACCATACAATAAGTGTCAGGGGCCCGAGACATGTATGCTGGGAGGCAGTTGAACAAAGGGGGATTACCAACAGACCCCTGGCAGTCTTCAAGCTGGCACTGGACAAGCACCTAAAGTCGGTTCCTGACCAGCAGGGCTGTGGCTCGTACGTTGGTTTGAGTGCAGCCAGCAGCAACAGCCTGGTTGATCAGGCTCTGATCCACCAGGCGGACTGGTCACAGACCGGGCCGCGGGGTCGTTGACCCCCGGAACTCTCTCCAGGTAAACTCCAGGTATACATAGCTGGCAGACGCCGCGTAATGCACATATATGCTTTGTTGTGTGAAACACGTGCATTACTTTATACTGAGTTAAGACTACTACAACTGCTGCCATACAATCATTTTTTTGTGATCTTATTAGAAACATATTCAAGTGGGATATTGTTTATCTTGTAAGGATTGAGGCGGTGCTGCAGTGCAACACCACATCAATCCTTACAAGTTAAACAATATCCCATTTGAATATGTTTCTTAATAAGATCACTAAATTATTTCAAACTCTTACATCTTGGGGGCCTCAGGTAAAGCTTCCAGACGAGACGACCTTGATATATGGCTATGACAATTGCTGTAACTTAAAGGTTGTCGCCACGCTACGTTTATTATGACTTGTAGACATGTTTAACGTTACATATGTAACTTGGCATTGTCTTTTAAAGAATGTGGTGTGTTAATGTGATGTAACTTGTAGGTAAGTTTTTAATAATTTGACCTCTAGGTAAGCTGTGTTAACACTGTGACTTTCTTCTTTCAGGTATCTTTGATGAGTTCCGAGAGTTTTCCTACTCCAGAAGCCAGGCCATGGACCAGACTCGTCCGATGCTTGCCTGGTACACCAGGCTGTTACTACTGGTGGCCCGCTGATCCACTTATCCATCACAGCCAGGTTGATTTGGCAACTAGTGAAGATACTTATAAAGTTTCCTCTTAAAGACTGTTACACTTGTCCCCAAAACAGTGTTTCTGATATATTCTGGTAATATATATATATATATATATATTATATATATATATAAAATATATATATATATATATATATATATATATATATCTATATTATTTTTTATTATCACACTGGCCGATTCCCACCAAGGCAGGGTGGCCCGAAAAAGAAAAAACTTTCACCATCATTCACTCCATCACTGTCTTGCCAGAAGGGTGCTTTACACTACAGTTTTAAACTGCAACATTAACACCCCTCCTTCAGAGTGCAGGCACTGTACTTCCCATCTCCAGGACTCAAGTCCGGCCTGCCGGTTTCCCTGAATCCCTTCATAAATGTTTACTTTGCTCACACTCCAACAGCACATCAAGTATTAAAAAAACCCTTTGTCTCCATTCACTCCTATCAAACACGCTCACGCATGCCTGCCTGAAGTCCAAGCCCCTCGCACAAAAACCTCCTTTACCCCCTCCCTCCAACCTTTCCTAGGCCGACCCCTACCCCGCCTTCCTTCCACTACAGACTGATTTCACTATTGAAGTCATTCTGTTTCGCTCCATTCTCTCTACATGTCCGAACCACCTCAACAACCCTTCCTCGGCCCTCTGGACAACAGTTTTGGTAATCCCGCACCTCCTCCTAACTTCCAAACTACGAATTTCTCTGCATTATATTTCACACACACACATTGCCCTCAGACATGACATCTCCACTGCCTCCAGCCTTCTCCTCGCTGCAACATTCATCACCCACGCTTCACACCCATATAAGAGCGTTGGTAAAAACTATACTCTCATACATTCCCCTCTTTGCCTCCAGGACAAAGTTCTTTGTCTCCACAGGCTCCTAAGTGCACCACTCACTCTTTTTCCTCATCAATTCTATGATTCAACCTCATCTTTCATAGACCCATCCGCTGACACGTCCACTCCAAATATCTGAATACGTTCACCTCCTCCATACTCTCTCCCTCCAATCTGATATTCAACCTTTCATCACCTAATCTTTTTGTTATCCTCATAACCTTACTCTTTCCTGTATTCACCTTTAATTTTCTTCTTTTTGCACACCCTACCAAATTCATCCACCAATCTCTGCAACTTCTCTTCAGAATCTCCCAAGAACACAGTGTCATCAGCAAAGAGCAGCTGTGACAACTCCCACTTTGTGTGTGATTCTTTATCTTTTAACTCCACGCCTCTTGCCAAGACCCTCGCATTACTTCTCTTACAACCCCATCTATGAATATATTAAACAACCACGGTGACATCACACATCCTTGTCTAAGGCCTACTTTTACTGGGAAAAAATTTCCCTCTTTCCTACATACTCTAACTTGAGCCTCACTATCCTCGTAAAAACTCTTCACTGCTTTCAGTAACCTACCTCCTACACCATACACTTGCAACATCTGCCACATTGCCCCCCTATCCACCCTGTCATACGCCTTTACCAAATCCATAAATGCCACAAAGACCTCTTTAGCCTTATCTAAATACTGTTCACTTATATGTTTCACTGTAAACACCTGGTCCACACACCCCCCTACCTTTCCTAAAGCCTCCTTGTTCATCTGCTATCCTATTCTCCGTCTTACTCTTATTCTTTCAATTATAACATCTACCATACACTTTACCAGGTATACTCAACAGACTTATCCCCCTATAATTTTTGCACTCTCTTTTATCCCCTTTGCCTTTATACAAAGGAACTATGCATGCTCTCTGCCAATCCCTAGGTACCTTCCCCTCTTCCATACATTTATTAAATAATTGCACCAACCATCCAAAAACTATATCCCCACCTGCTTTTAACATTTCTATCTTATCCCATAAACCCCGGCTGCCTTACCCCCTTTCATTTTGCTACTGCCTCACGAACTTTCCCCCACTCACAACTGGCTCTTCCTCACTCCTACAAGATGTTATTCCCCCTTCCCCTTTATACACGAAATCACGCTTCCCTATCTTCATCAACATTTAACAATTTCCTCAAAATATTCCCTCCATCTTCCCAATACCTCTAACTCTCCATTTAATAACTCTCCTCTCCTATTTTTAACTGACAAATCCATTTGTTCTCTAGGCTTTCTTAACTTGTTAATGTCACTCCAAAACTTTTTAGTATTTTTCAAACAAAATTTGTTGTTTAACATCTCACCCACTCTTCATTTGCTCTCTTTTTACATTGCTTCACCACTCTCTTAACCTCTCTCTTTTCTTTCCCTATACTCCTCCCTCCCTTTCATCACTTCTACTTTGTAAAAACTTCTATATGCTAACTTTTTCTCCCTTACTACTCTTTTACATCATCATTTCACCAATTGCTCTCTTCCCTCCTGCACCCACTTTCCTGTAACCACAAACTTCTGCTGAACACTCTAACACTACATTTTTAAACTACCCCATACCTCTTGGACCCCATTGCCTATGCTCTCATTAGCCCCTCTATCCTCCAATAGCTGTTTATATCATACCCTAACTGCCTCCTCTTTTAGTTTATAAACCTTCACCTCTCTCTTCCCTTTACGCTTCTATTCTCCTTGTATCCCATCTACCTTTTACTCTCAGTGTAGCTACAACTAGAAAGTGATCTGGGTATATCTGGGGCCCCTCTATAAACATGTACATCCTGAGTCTACTCAACAGTCTTTTTTCTACCCAAAACAAATCCCAAAAAACTACTGTCATTTCGCCCTACATCATATTTGTATACTTATTTATCCTCTTTTTCTTAAAATATGTATTACCTATACTAAACCCCTTTCTATACAAAGTTCAATCAAAGGGCTCCCATTATCATTTACACCTGGCACCCCAAACTTACCTACCGCACCCTCTCTAAAAGTTTCTCCTACTTTAGCATTCAGGTCCCCTACCACAATTACTCTCTCACTTGGTTCAAAGGCTCCTATACATTCACTTAACATCTCCCAAAATCTCTCTCCTCTGCATTCCTCTCTTCTCCAGGTGCATACACGCTTATTATTGACCCATTTCCCGCATCCAACCTTTACTTTAATCCACATAATTCTTGAATTTACACATTCATATTCTCTTTTCTCCTTCCATAACTGATCATTTAACATTACTGCTACCCCTTCCTTTGCTCTAACTCTCTCAGATACTCCAGATTTAATCCCATTTATTCCCCCCCACTGAAACTCTCCTCCCCCCTTCAGCTTTGTTTCGCTTAGGGCCAGGACATCCAACTTCTTTTCATTCATAACATCAGCAATCATCTGTTTCTTGTCATCCGCACTACATCCACGCACATTTAAGCATCCCAGTTTTATAAAGTTTTTTCTTCTTCTCTTTTTTAGTAAATGTCTACAGGAGAAGGGGTTACTAGCCATTGCTCCCGGCATTTTAGTCGCCTCATACGACACGCATGGGTTACGGAGGAAAGATTCTTTTCCACTTCCCCATGGACAATAGAAGAAATAAAGAAGAACAAGAGCTATTTAGAAAAAGGAGAAAAAACCTAGATGTATGTATATATATATGCATGTGCGTGTCTGTGAAGTGTGACCAAAGTGTAAGTAGGAGTAGCAAGATATCCCTGTTATCTAGCATGTTTATGAGACAGAAAAAGAAACCAGCAATCCTACCATCATGCAAAACAATATATATATATATATATATATACATATATATATATATATATATATATATATATATATTATATATATATTTATATATATAATATATATATATATATAAAGAGAGAGAGAGAGAGAAGAGAGAGTGAGAGAGAGAGAGAGAGGAGAGAGAGAGAGAGAGAGAGAGAGAGAGAGAGAGAGAGAGCGAGAGAGAGAGAGAGAAAGAGAGAGAGAGAGATCGCAGTTAGTAGGACTCGATACTGCTGCTGAGAGACAGGGCAAATACCTCAAAAGCTGGGCAGCCTGGTTCACAATGCACGCTTGTTTCTGCATGGCGCATTGATATGAAAATCGTTTGTGAGGTCAGAACATGCACAAGGAGACTGAGGCTCACTGACGTGCCCGGGCTGGAAAAGAAACATGGCTTGTGAACCAGGTTGCCCAGCTTTCGAGTCATTTGTGACTGAGTAGATAAGACGGCTGCCTGGGAATCTCTCCGTCTCTCAGTAGCAGTATCGAGTCCTGCTGACTGCAATCTTTGTATATACCCTTAATGTTCATGTAAAAATTAATAATTATGTACCAAAAGAACCTTAGAAAACTTACCTAACCTTATTATAAGTACAATTTAATTTAGCCTAATCGAAATAAATATATTTTAGATAAGCCTACAATAATTTAATAAACAAACACAATGAAATATATTTTTTTTTCCGTCAAGTTCAAAATAATTTTGGGGAAATTATTACATACACAAATTTTCGCTTGCCATATTCGGCAAGAAGCGCATTGCTATTTAAGCCAAAATAGCAAGTTTCACACATTTGGAGGAGTTGAATAATAGCTCTAGGCCTTTTGTGTTGCAATTAACACATCAGGAGCTTGCAAAGTTGCAGAAATGAGTAACAAATCTCAGCAGATTCGTTTAGATCAGTGGTTCCCAAACTTTTTCAGCTTGTTACCCAATTTAACATGCCACATAAAGCATGTTACCCCTTTCACAAAATGTTGTTATTATTGATATATATGGCTAAACATGAACGTATACAGCCTCGCATACTCTGCTAATCCTAGCAAAACCATTGAAAACGTAAGAACCACACATACATTATATATAAAATTAATAATAGCTACAAATTCACAGTAACAGTGGGTAAATACTAACTATATACTGCACAGGGCAGTACACATACATACCAGCTTATGTCTACCTCGGCTGATGCTCACAGATAAACTGACAGTGTGAAATAGAGGCAGCCTCAGGAAGTGAGTGACGCGTACTGGACAGGTCGATCTGGGCTACTGAGTGACTTTTGTCCTGAAGCATACTTGTCAAAATACTTTTGGGTTTCCACACACTTAGCTATATATTTCTTCTTTTCTAATACTGTATATTAGTTTTTGATGTTTATTGTTATTTGGTTTAACTTTATTAGTTACTTATAATAGATTTACTTTACAACTTTATATACTAAGACAAAGTTAACAATAATCCTCATACCGGGTACCGCATTGTTTTCTTGATTTTCAGAATTCATAACTTTTTTTCTGTCACCCCTCCATTACCCCCCAAAAATGGTTAAATTACCCCCAGGGGGTAATTTACCCCCAGTTTGGGAACCACTGGTTTAGATACTTTAGAAGGACGCTTGCTAAGACCGAGGGTAGGAGAGGCGGGAAACACAGTGCCCCAGGGACACGAGTACCTAGTGCCAGACAGTTGGGAAATCCATTGTCTCCCCTTTTAAGAAATTTTTATATGGATTTTTTTTAAGACTAAGCTGCTGAAAGATATCCTGTCCTGTTAAGCTAAGTGGATCAGATACTATGTGGATGACATCTTGTCTTTGGCCGATTCATTTGGACCTTAACACATTTTTACCGAGACTTAACTCTCTTGTCCCCTGTATTAAATTCACCGTAGAGAAAGAAATGGGGGGTGTATGGGTGTGTGTGTGTGGGGAGGGAGGTGAATGGATGTGTGGGAGGTGAATGGATGTGTGGGAGGTGTATGGATGTGTGTGTGGTGTATGAGTGGTGTATGGGTGTGTGTGGGGGTGTATGGGTGTGTGTGGTGGTGTATGGGTGTGTGTGGGGGTGTATGGGTGTGTGTGGGGGTGTATGGGTTTGTGTGTGGGGGTGTATGGGTGTGTGTGGGGGTGTATGAGTATGTGGGGGGAGGTGAGTGGATGTGTGGGGGGAGGTGAGTGGCTGTGTGGGGGGAGGTGTTTGGATGTTTGGGGGTATTGGTGTGTGGGGGTGAGGGGTGTATAGGTGTGGGGGTGAGGGGTTGTATAGGTGTGTGGGGGTGAGGGGTGTATAGGTGTGGGGGTAAGGGGAGTATAGGTGTGTGGGGGTGAGGGGTGTATGGGTGTGTGGGGGTGAAGGGTGTGTGGGGTGAAGGGTGTTTGGGGTGAAGGGTGTGTGGGGGTGAGGGGTGTGTGTGGGGTGAGGGGTGTGTGGGGGTGAGGGGTGTATGGGGGCGAGGGGTGTATGGGGGCGAGGGGGTGTATGGGGGTGAGGGGTGTATGGGTGTATGTGGGTTTGTATGGGTGCGTGGGGGAGTTGTATGGGTGTGGGGGGTTTGTATGGGAGTGTGGGGTTAGGAGTGTGAAGGTTGCGTGGGGGTTGTATGGTTTGTGGAGGGTTTATGGGATGGGGGGGTTATGGGGTGTGTGGGGGTGGGTTTGTATGGGGTGTGTGGGGGGGGTTTGTATGGGGCTGGGGGGTTTGTATGGTGTGGGGGTGTACGGGGTGTGTGTGTGTAGGGGAAGCTGTATGGGTGCGGTGAGTGGTCCACATGACCTAGCCTGACACTACACTCGTGCATCACTTTATCTGACCTTCTCTCTCACAAAAGCAGAGCACGGCTCACTCTCACCCTGGTAACCTTAACTGTGCACCCACCTACTCATCGTCCTACTAGTCTCTCCCTCCCTCCCTCCATCCTGTCTGATGGAACATACCTTTCATTCCCACCGAATAATTTACAAAACAGGCAACTGTACAGTGCGTGTGTATCTAAGAAAAATGTGTCGTCGTTTCTGCCATATGCAGTTCTCACAATCCTAAAACACTCACCCTGGTGCACACACAAACACATCGGGCCCAAGAGCTGAGACTCGACCATTGGAACCATATATGAGTACTCGTATACCTGTAAGTTACCTGTAGTTGCTTCCGGAGGTCAATGCCTCCGGAGCCCAGTCCCAGCCTAGACCTGCTTAGAGGCCTGATCGATTAAGCCACTAGCGCCCGCCACCCGCAATACAACTTAAGTACAACAGCCCGGCTGATCAGGAGCTGATTTGAAAAATTTGTCAAGCTATCTTTTGAAGACAGCTAGAGGCTGGTTGGTAATTCTCATTATACATGAAGGGAGGGTGTTGAGTCGTGGTTTCTTTACACTTACTGAGTTCTCTGTGTACTCATCGTTTCCCTACTTTTCAGAGGAATCCTGCACTGTCCTCCACTGTGTATGTGTATTGATTTCGGTGTGTAGGTTTGTCACCAATCCCTCCAGTATCTTCCAGGTGAAGATTATGATTCACCTTTCCCGACTATGTTTAAGTATATACAGTATGAGGAACTTAAACACTTCCAGTAATTCAGGTGCTTGACAGAGTTTATACGAGCTGTGAAGCCTCTCTGTACATTTTCCCATTCTGCAATTTAAACTGCCCAGGAGGGGCTGTTAATACGCAGCAATAGTTTAACCTAGCGAAAATGAGTGATTTGAAGATTATCATAAGAACATAAGAAAGAAGGAACACTGCAACAGGCCTACTGACCCATGCGGAGCAGGTCCATGGCATGGTATTTCTTGTTTTGAAAGTTCTAGCTATCCAATCATCTGGCATATGTTGCCAAGTGTATAGAATAGTTGGTAGGTTACTGAAAGCATTTAAGAGTTTTTATGAGGATAGTGAGGCTCAGGTTAGGATATGTAGAAAAGGGAGATTACTTCCCAGTAAAAATCACCATTATTGTGTAATAATTTATAGATGGGGTTGTAAGAGAAGTGAAACTAGTGGTGTGGGGAAGTGTGGGATTGGAAGATAAAAAATCTAAAACAAGGTTGGAGTTGTCACAGTTGGTTTTTTGTGATGAAATGCTTTGGGGAGATTTTTGAAGAAGTTTAAATTAGGTTAACGATTGGGGAGTAGTAAAAAGAAATTAAAAGTGACTAGAAAAAACAAAGGGGATGAGGGGAACCCCCCCCCCCCCCCCCAAAAAAAAAGTTAATGGAAGGTTGATATCCATTGGGGGAGGGGATGGAGAAAAAAATCAAAACTTTGGGGCAAATTGTTTTTCGATGGGTCTTTAAAAAAAAAGTGAAACAGAATTGGAGGGAAGAGATATTACATAGAAAAAAACGTTATAGGGAGGGAAAAAAAATAATGTTTTAATAAGAGTTATTGAAATGTTTTAAATAAAAGGACAAAAAAGTGCAAAAAGGGGAATTTAGTGAAGTTGCTCTCCAGGAGTTTATCAAGATTTAAAAAATAATGGAACGAGGGGTATAAAAGGCCAGAGTGGGGAAAAAAACTAGTGGGGTACCATTTGGGGTGTTTACTAGTGGTGTGGTAGTGGTAGTAGTAGTGTAGTTGGGTATGACAAAAGTAAAACAATATGGGAGCAAAAATTCGTACTGACTAAAAGGATAAAAAGCTATTACTTGGGTAACATAAAAATAGGTTGGACAAATATAAACTGGAATGAGGCAGCTTGTTTCAGTGTTCACTCTCTGTGCTGTAAAACAGGAGAGACTATGTGATGGCAGGGTTTACTGTTTTCAGGAGGATTCTTGCTAAGACTTCGGAGATGGTGAAGCTGCCGTTGTTTTGTTTAATTGTATTCGAAACAGCGAACAGTGCTGATTCGAGGCATTTGCGTCTGTGGAAATTAGTTTCTTTGATCACTAATTGGGCGTCTCTGAATTTCATGAGATGATTGGTGGAATTTCGGTGTTGTACACAGGCGTTGTTCAGGTTATCGTTCCTACATGCGTAAATGTGTTCATTGAGGCGGGTGTCGAGGTTTCTGGCTGTTTCACCTACGTAAATCTTGTCACAGCCTCCACAGGGTATAGTGTAAACTCCTGCATTGACTGGTTCGTGGTGCTTGGATTTTGTCCTGGTTATATCCTTTATTGAAGTGCTAGAAGCGATGGCGACTCTGGTGTTAGCTTGTGAAAGTGCTTTTGAGACGTTCAGTGCAACCTACTAATTAGTACTAACGTACTAATGTTCTTAAATGGGTTGGAAGTAAAGGTTGTGAATGTTACTGAAAGGACAAGGCTGGAGGCAGTGGAAATGTAGTGTATAAGAGCAATGTCTGGTGTGATTATGCAGAGGATTCGTAGCTTGGAGATTAAGAGGTGCGGGGTTACTAAAAGTATTATCCAGAGGACTGAAGATAGGCTGTTGAGGTGGTTCGGATATTTAAAAGATGGAACAAAACAGGATGATGACGTGGAGAACGTACAAATCTGTAGTGGAGGGAAGGCGGGGAGGGAGGGGGTACCTGGAGTCTACCTGGAGGGCATTCCGGGGATCAACGCCCCCGTGGCCCGGTCCACGACCAGGCCTCCCGATGGATCAGGGCCTGATCAACGAGGCTGTTACTGCTGGCCACACGCACTCCAACGTACGAATCACAGCCCGGTTGATCCGGCCCCGTCTTTAGGTATCTGTCCAGCTCCCTCTTGAAGACAACCAGGGGTCTTCCCGTAATGCCCCTTATTGCTGGTGGGAGGCTGTTGAACAGTCTTGGGCCCCGGACACTTATTGCGTTTTCTCTTAGTGTACCAGTGACGCCCCTACTTTTCACTGGGGGTATATTGCATCGCCTGCCAAGTCTTTTGCTTTCGTATGGAGTGATTGTTGTGTGCATATTAGGGACCAGTCCCTCCAGAATCTTCCAGGTGTAGATTATGATATATCTCTCTCGCCTGCGCTCTAGTGAGTACAAGTCAAGTGCTTCCAGGCGCTCCCAGTAGTTAAGGTGTTTGATGGAACTTGTACGTGCAGCAAAGATTCTCTGTACATTCTCTAGCTCTGCAATTTCACCTGCCTTGAATGGGGATGTTAATGTACAGCAGTATTCCAGCCTAGAAAGAATAAGTGATTTAAAATGGATCATCACTGGCTTAGCATCTCTTGTCTTGAATGTTCTCATTATCCCTCCTATCAGTTTCCTAGCAGATGTGATAGTGGCATTGTTGTGGTCCTTAAGGTGAGGTCTTCTGACATTACCACACCCAGGTCCTTCACATTACTTTTCCGCTCTATTGTGTGATTGGAGTTTGTAGTATACTCAGTTCTAGTTATTATTTCCTCCAGTTTTCCATAAAGGAGTAGTTGGAATTTGTCTTCATTGAACATCATATTGTTCTCTGTTGCCCATTGGAAAACTTGGTTTATATCTTCTTGGAGCTTTGCCGGCAAGAATAGGGGGGAAAAGTACTGCAGTGGATCAGGGAATACCTAACAGGAAGGAAACAAGGTGTATTAGTCTGAGATGAGGTGTCAGAATGGGTGCATGTGTCGATGGGGTTCCACAAGGTTAAGTCCTAGGTACGGTGCCGTTTCTTGTATATGTGAATGATATGACGGAAGAGAGTCAGAAGTGTCCCTCTTTGCAGACGATGTGAAACTAACGAGGAGAATACAAGCGGAAAAAGATAAGGTAAGCCTACAAGGGGATCTGGATAGGCTGCAAGCCTGGTCTGACAAATGGCTCCTGGAGTTTAATCCCAGCAAGTGCAAAGTTAGGAAGATTGGGGAAGGACAAAGGAGACCGCAGACAGAGTACAGTCTAAGAGGTCAAAGGCTGCAAAACTCACTGAAGGCAAAGGATCTTGGGGTAAGCACAATACCGAGCACATCATCTGAGGAGCACATTACCCAATTAACCGCTGCAGCATACGGGCGCCTCACAAACTTAAGAATAGCGTTTCGTCACCTAAGTAAGGAGTCATTCACGACACTGTACACCGTATACATCAGGGCCATATTGGAGCATGCAGCCCCAGTATGGAACCCACACCTGGTCAAACACGTCAAGAAATTAGAGAAAGTGCAAAGATTTGCAACAAGACTAGTCCCGGAACTGAGGGATTCGTCTTACGAGGAAAAGTTAAGGGAATTCAATTTAACAACACTGGAAGACAGGAGGGATGGGGGGGGGGACATGATAACATATAAAATGATGAGAGGAAATGAAAAGGTGGATAAGGGTAATGTTTCAGAGATATGACACAGAAACACGGGGTCACAACTGGAAGCTGAAAACTCAGATGAGCCACGGGGATGTTAGGAAGTATTTCTTCAACCATAGAGTTGTCAGAAGTGGAACAATCTGGAGAGTGATGTAGTGGAGGCAGGATCCATACGTAGCTTTAAGAAGAGGTATGATAAAGTTCATGGAGCAGGGAGAGAGTGGACCTAGTGAAGAGGTGAGGCCAGGAGCTATGACTCGACTCCTGCAACCACAATTAGGCGAGTATACATACATACATACAATGCAATAAGATCACAGTAAACAGGTGATTTCAAAATATGCAAAACAACCACTCTGAAAGAATAGAGAAATTCCA
This sequence comes from Cherax quadricarinatus, assembly GCF_026875155.1. Lineage (NCBI taxonomy): Eukaryota > Metazoa > Arthropoda > Malacostraca > Decapoda > Parastacidae > Cherax > Cherax quadricarinatus. Next base: position 3,946,163 of record NC_069437.1, on the reverse strand, counting down.
AGCGCTTTCGTGACTACTCACATTATCAAGGAACATACATACACACACACACACACACACACACACACACACACGCACGCACAGAGGAGCTATGACTCGACCCCTGCAACCACAATTAGGTGACACACGCACAAAGAGGGTTGACCCTTGAACAACATGGGTTTGAACTCTGTGGGTCCACTTCTACGCGGATTTTTTTCAATATACTGGATTTTTTTTTTTATATTTGTGACCGAAAATAGTTATGTCATGAATGCATAAAATGTATGTAGATACTAGTCTATTTTATAATTACTACCATAAAATATACACAATTCTATTACAAAAAGTTCAAATTTATCAAGATTCACACACACAAAGAATTACACTGACAGTCGAGAAAAATGTAAACAAAGGTAAAGATGCAATTATATATAATTATAATCATTAAGCGCTAAATCCACAAGGGTCAATATAATATATAATAATAATAAATAATAATAATAATAATAATAATAATACAGATCGTACATGTTCCATTCGCAGTTTAGATGAATATAAACATACGTAAAGATGTAATATTCAATTATCAATAAATATGAATTTCTTTTCACATTAACTTTTCATTTTTGATGTCTGGTGTTAGTAATACTTATAACATCTACAGTGTTTTGTGTTATGTAAAACAATACTGATGTAAGTACTGACAGACTGACGAGTCATCTTGTAAAAAGACGCCGCAAACTTACGGTATCGATAAATACATAACAGTACTGTAAATGTATTTTCTCTTCCTTATGACTTTCTTAACATTCTTTCTCTAGTATACTTTATTGTAAGAATACAGTATATAATACATATAACATACAAAATATGTGTTAATCGACTGTTTATGTTATCCGTTAAGCTTCCAGGTCAATACTATATACATACTAATATATATTAAAATATCGAATAAAAATACAGATCGTACATGTAGCCCGCATTTACGATCGAATATAATACATACGCTGAAATGTAATTTCTCTATCCTATGATTTCTTTCACATTCTTTCATCTGTGTACTGGTTTGTAGATACTTAGTACATTACATTTGTAGCTACAACAATATGTGTAATCTGACAGCTGTTTCTGATATCTTAAAGCTGGTCAAATAGTATGTAAATTAACGTCTGGTACTGTTTTGATTTGATACTATCTTACCTTCTGGTCCCCAGCTCATGCTCTCCTGGTAGGCAAACAGTAGTAAACAAACACTGAATGCTGTGGTAAGTCGACTGCCCCACTTATCCTAAGCTGGTTCAGAGTCAACTACCTGTGTGATACTTGTTAGTTTCTGAAGGTTCAACACTTGTCCGCATGTGGAACTAGGCCTCGTGTGGCTGTGGTCACCGGTGTTAGCTACAGTGTTCCCTACCCACCAACCCCCCATTAGTCAATACATCCTGGTTGATGCGCCCAGGTCGAGACGCATCCTAACTCAACCGTGTTCAACAGTCGTTCTGATATCCATGGTTAAGCATTTTGCAACAGTCACCCGATTATGAACTACATGTTCCCATTAAATTCCTCACCCCCAAACCCTCACCCATACACTCACCACAAACAGCTATACCATACATCCCTACGCCGACCACAACCCCTATACCCAACACTTCCTCAAACCCAACTAATCACCCCAATTACTACCACTTCAACACTCATAACCATAGCACCTTCATTCAAACACCTATCACCATAATCCTCACCCACCACAACACCCTACACCATACATCCTCACCCACCACAACATCCTATCACCCATACATCCCCACCCAACCACAAACCATCACCATACACCCTATCACCATCAATCCACCACACCACAAAATCCTATCACCCATACATCCCTCACCACCACCAACACCCTATCACCCATACATCCTTCACCCACCACAACACCCTATCACCATAATCCCTCACCCCACAACATCCTATCACCCATAATCCTCACCCAACAATCCCATCACCCAACACCACACACCCTATCACCCATACATTCCTCACCCACCACAACACCCATCACCCATACATCCCTACACCACACCCACAAACATCCTATCACCCATACATCCCTCACCCACACAACACCCTATCACCCATACATCCACCACCACCACCAACACCCTATCACCCATACAATCCCATCACCCACCACAACACCCTATCCCATAATCCTCACCCACAAACCCTATCACCCATACATCCCTCACCCACACACCCTATCACCCATACATCCCTCACCCACACAACACCTATCACCCATACATCCTACACCCACACAACACCTATCACCCATACATCCCTCACCACCACAACACCTATCACCCATACATCCCTCACCCACCACAACATCCTATCACCCATACATCCCTACCCACAAACACCCTATCACCCATACTCCCTCACCCACCACAACATCCTATCACCCATACATCCCTCACCACCACAACACCCTATCACCCATACATCCTCACCCACCACAAACATCCTATTCACCCATACATCCCTCACCAACCACAACAACCCTATCACCCAATACATCCTCCAAACCTACCACAAACACCTATCACCCATACATCCCTCACCCACCACAAACATCCTATCACCCATACATCCTCACCACCACAACACCTATCACCCATACATCCCTCACCCACACAACATCTATCACCCATACATCCTCACCCACCACAACACCTATCACCCATACATCCTCACCCACCACAACATCACCATACATCCTTCACCCACACAACACCCTATCACCCATACATCCCTCACCACCACAACATCCTATCACCCATACATCCCTCAACCCACCACAACATCCTATCACCCATACATCCCTCACCCAACCACAACTATCCCTATCACCCATACATCCCTCACCCAACACAACACCCTATCACCCATACATCCCTCACCCACGACAACACCCTATCACCCATACATCCCTCACCCACCACAACACCCTATCACCCATACATCCCTCCCCACCACAACACCCTATCACCCATACGTCCCTCACCCACCTCAACATCCTATCACCATACATCCCTCACCCACGACAACACCCTATCACCCATACATCCCTCACCCACGACAACACCCTATCACCCATACATACACCTCACCCATCACAACACCTCACCCACCCACAACATCCTATCACCCACCACACACCCTATCACCCACCACAACAACCTTATCACCACCAAACACCCTATCACCCATACAATCCCTTACCCACCACAACATCCTATCACCCATACATCCCTCACCCACACAAACTCCTATCACCCATAAATCCCTCACCCACCACAACATCCTGTCACCCATACATCCCTCACCCACCACAACATCCAATCACCCATACATCCCTCACCCACCACAACACCCTATCACCCATACATCCCTCACCCACCACAACACCCTATCACCATACATCCTTCACTCACCACAACACCCTATCACCCATACATCCCTCACCCACCACAACATCCTATCACCCATACATTCCTCACCCACCACAACATCCTATCACCCATACATCCCTTACCCACCACAACACCCTATCACCCATACATCCCTCACCACCACAACATCCTATCACCCATACATCTCTCACCCACCACAACATCCTATCTCCCATACATCCATCTCCCACCACAACATCCTATCACCCATACATCCCTCACCCACCACAACATCCTATCACCCATACATCTCTCACCCACCACAACATCCTATAACCCATACATCCCTCACCCACCACAACACCCTATCACCCATACATCCCTCACCCACCACAACATCCTATCACCCATACATCTCTCACCAACCACAACATCCAATCACCCATACATCCCTCTCCCCACACATCCCATCACCCATACATACCTCCACCACACACCCATCACCCATACATCCCTCACCCCACTACACACTGTGTGGTAGTACCATTTGTCCTAGCACATGTCGATTAGACACTAGGCCGTGCGCGCGCGCCGACGCGTGTGTGTGTGTGTGATGTGTAGTGTGTGTGTGTGTGTGTGTGAGTGTGTGTGTTGCTGTGGTGTGTAGTGGGGTGTGTTGGCTGTCGTGTGGGTGTGTGTTTGTGGGGTGTGTGTGTGGTGTGTGTGTGTGTGTGTGTGTGTGTGTGTGTGTGTGTGTGTGTGTGTGTGTGTGTGTACTCACCTAGTTGAGGTTGAAGGGTCGAGTCCGAGCTCCTGGCCCCGCCTCTTCACTGGTCGCTACAAGGTCACTCTCCCTGAACCGTGAGCTTTATGATGCCTCTGCCTAAAGCTATGTATAGATCTTGCCTTCACTACATCGCTTCCCAATCTATTCCACTTCCTGCTACTCTGTGGATGAAGAAATACATCCTAACAACCCTGTGATTCATCTGTATCTTCAACTTCCAACTGTGTCCCCTTGATGCTGTGTCCCATCTCTGGAACATCCTGTCTTTGTCCACCTTGTAATTCCTTCAGAATTTTGTATGTCGTCATCATGTCCCCCCTATCTCTCCTGTCCTCCAGTGTCGTCAGGTCGATTTCCCTTAACCTCTCCTCGTAGGACATACCCCTTAGATCTGGGACTAGTCTTGTTGCAAACCTTTGCACTTTCTCTAGCTTCTTTACGTGCTTGGCTAGGTGTGGGTTCCAAACTGGTGCCGCATACTCCAATATGGGCCTAACGTACACAGTGTACAGGGTCCTGAACGATTCCTTATTAAAATGTCGGAATGCTGTTCCGAGGTTTGTTGGCGCCCATATTCTGCAGCAGTTATTTGGCTGATGTGCGATTCAGGAGATGTGCCGGGTGTTATACTCACCCCAAGATCTTTTTCCTTGAGTGAGGTTTGTAGTCTCTGGCCCCTCTAGACTGTACTCCGTCTGCGGTCTTCTTTGCTCTTCCCCTTCGCTTAGTGGGGTTGAACTCCAGGAGCCAATTGCTGGACCAGGTCTCCAGCCTGTCCAGATCCCTTTGTAGTTCTGCCTGGTCTTCGATCGAATGAATTATTCTCATCAACTTCACGTCATCTGCAAACATGGACACTTCGGAGTCTATTCCTTCCGTCATGTCGTTCACAAATACCAGACACAGCACTGGTCCTAGGACTGATCCCTGTGGGAACCCGCTGGTCACAGGCGCCCACTCTGACACCTCGCCACGTACCGTGACTCGCTGCTGTCTTCCTGACAAGTATTCCCTGATCCACTGTAGTGCCTTCCTCGTTATCTTTGCTTGGCCCTCCAGTTTTTTGCACTAATCTCTTGTGTGGAACTGTGTCAAACGCCTTCTTGCAGTCCAAGAAAATGCAATCCACGCACCCCTCTCTCTCTTGTCTTACTGTCACCATGTCATAGAACTCCACTAGGTTTGTGACAGGATTTCCCGTCCCTGAAACCATGTTGGCTGCTGTCAACTCCTTCACTTTGTAACTCCTTCAGGAAATTTATCATGCATTCAATTTATTTTCTTTTTCTTTTAAGACTTGGTATTCACTCTTTTTTCTTTAGTACACTATTATGGTCATAACAAAACTGATATTAACTACATTCACAACACCAACAGCTGGGGATTGACTAATTTTTTCTTACTTTCAGTATTTACTTAATCACTCGTTATGACCTTATCACTACACTGCTGCTATAACCAACATATGTATTTGTTAATATTTCAGATCACACCGTTAACCCAATTAACTGTTTGTATATTTTGTGTCATTTTGTGTTTGTGTTTGTATATTTTGTGTGTGTGTGTGTGTGTGTGTGTGTGTGTGTGTGTGTGTGTGTGTGTGTGTGTGTGTGTGTGTGTGTGTGTGAGAGAGTGTGTGTGTGTGAGAGTGTACTCACCTAGTTGAGGTTGCAGGGGTCGAGTCCAAGCTCCTGGCCCCGCCTCTTCACTGGTCGCTACTAGGTCACTCTCCCTGAATCATGAGCTTTATCGTACCTCTGCTTAAAGGTATGTATGGATCCTGACTCCACTACATCGCTTCCCAAACTATTCCACTTCCTGACTACTCTGTGGCTGAAGAAATACTTCCTAACATCCCTTTGATTCATCTGTGTCTTCAACTTCCAACTGTGTCCCTTGTTACTGTGTCCAGTCTCTGGAACATCCTGTCTTTGTCCACCTTGTCAATTCCTCTCAGTATTTTAAAGTCGTTATCAGGTCCCCCCTATCTCTCCTGTCCTCCAGTGTCGTCAGGTTGATTTCCCTTAACCTCTCCTCATAGGACATACCTCTTAGCTCTAGGACTAGTCTTGTTGCAAACCTTTGCACTTTCTCTAAGTTTCTTTACATGCTTGGCTAGGTGTGGGTTCCAAACTGGTGCCGATACTCCAATATGCGCTAACGTACACGGTGTACAGGGTCCTGAACGATTCCTTATTAAGATGTCGGAATGCTGTTCTGAGGTTTGCTAGGCGCCCATATGCTGCAGCAGTTATTTGGTTGATGTGCGCTTCAGGAATGTGCCTGGTGTTATACTACACCCAAGATCTTTTTCCTTGAGTGATGCTTGTAGTCTCTGACCCTAGACTGTACTCCATCTGCGGTCTTCTTTGCCCTTCCCCAATCCTCATGACTTTGCACTTGGTGGGATTGAACTCCAGGAGCCAGTTGCTGGACCAGGTCTGCAGCCTGTCCAGATCCCTTTGTATTTCTGCCTGGTCTTCGATCGAATGAACTCTTCTCATCAACTTCACGTCATCTGCAAACAGTGACACCTCGGAGTTTATTCCTTCCGTCATGTCGTTCACAAATACCAGAAACAGCACTGGTCCTAGGACTGACCCCTGTGGGACCCCCTGGTCACAGGTGCCACTCTGACACCTCGCCTCGTACCATTACTCGCTGCTGTCTTCCTGACAAGTATTCCCTGATCCATTGCAGTGCCTTCCCTGTTATTCCTGCTTGGTCCTCCAGTTTTTGCACTAATCTCTAGTGTGGTACTGTGTCAAACGCCTTCTTGCAGTCTAAGAAAATGCAATCCACCCACCCCAATCTCTCTTGTCTTACTGCTGTCACCATGTCATAGAACTCCAGTAGGTTTGTGACACAGGATTTCCCGTCTCTGAAACCATGTTGTCTGCTGGTGATGAGATCATTCCTTTCTAGATGTTCCACCATTCTTCTCCTGACAATCTTTTCCATGATTTTGCATGCTATACATGTCAGTGACACTGGTCTGTAGTTTAGTGCTTCATGTCTGTCTCCTTTTTTAAAGATTGGTACCACATTTGCTGTCTTCGATGCCTCAGGCAATCTCCCTGTTTCGATAGATGTATTGAATATTGTTGTTAGGGTTACACATAGCACCTCTGCTCCCTCTCTCAGGACCCATGGAGAGATGTTATCTGGCCCCATTGCCTTTGAGGTATCTAGCTCACTCAGAAGCCTCTTCACTTCTTCCTCGGTTGTGTGTACTGTGTCCAGCACATGGTGTACCCCACCTCTCCGTCTTTCTGGAGCCTCTTCTGTCTCCTCTGTGAACACTTCTTTGAATCTCTTGTTGAGTTCCTCACATACTTCACTGTCATTTCTTCTTGTCTCTCCTCCTTCCTTCCTTAGCCTGATTACCTGGTCCTTGACGGTTGTTTTCTTCCTGATGTGGCTGTATAACAGCTTCGGGTCAGATTTGGCTTTTGCTGCTATGTCGTTTTCATATTGACGTTGGGCCTCCCTTCTTATCTGTGCATATTCGTTTCTGGCTCTACGACTGCTCTCCTTATTCTCCTGGGTCCTTTGCCTTCTATATTTCTTCCATTCCCTAGCACACTTGGTTTTTGCCTCCTTGCATCTTTGAGTGAACCATGGGCTCATCCTGGCTTTTTCATTATTCCTGTTACCCTTGGGTACAAACCTCTCCTCAGCCTCCTTGCACATTGTGACTACATATTCCATCATCTCATTAACTGGTTTCCCTGCCAGTTCTCTGTCCGACTGAACCTCATTCAGGAAGTTCCTCATTCCTGTGTAGTCCCCTTTCCTGTAGTTTGGTTTCATTCGTCCTGGCCTTCCTGCTTCCCCCTCCACTTGTAGCTCTACTGTGTAATCGAAGCTCAAAACCACATGATCGCTGGCCCCAAGGGGTCTTTCATATGTGATGTCCTCAATATCTGCACTACTCAAGGTGAATACTAAGTCCAGTCTTGCTGGTTCATCCTCTCCTCTCTCTCTTGTAGTGTCCCTTACGTGTTGGTACATGAAGTTTACCAGTACCACCTCCATCATCTTAGCCCTCCATGTATCTTGGCCCCCATGTGGCTCCAAGTTCTCCCATTTGATCTCCTTGTGGTTAAAGTCGCCCATGATCAGGAGCTTTGCCCTGCATGTATGAGCTCTTCTGGCCACTGCAGCCAGTGTGTCAACCATTGCTCTATTGCTCTCGTCATACTCTTGCCTTGGCCTCCTGCTGTTCTGTGGTGGGTTATACATCACTGCTATTACCACCTTGGGACCTCCAGAGTGAAGCGTTCCCGCTATGTAATCACTTTCTTCTCCACTGTCTCCTCTCTCCAGCTCATCAAAATTCCAGCGATTTTTGATCAGCAATGCCACTCCTTCACCCCCCTGTTCCCTCTGTCTTTCCTCAGGATTTGGTATCCCGTTGGAAAGATGGCATCTGTTATCATACCTGTAAGCTTGGTTTCTGTGAGAGCTATGATGTCTGGTGATGCCTCTTTGACTCTTTCATGCCACTCCTCCCACTTATTTGTTATTCCATCAGCGTTTGTGTACCATACCTTCAGTTTCCTTTCCAACACTGTGGTTTGGGGGGCCTGTGAGGGTGGGAGACCTGGTAGCATACTGTGGGATTCTATAGCTTGGTGTTGGGTGGAGGCTGTGGTTATGGATTGTAGTGTGCATTGGGATGGTGTGATAGGTTGTATGTTTCTGAGAATAGTGGTGTGTGTTGCCTTGCTGTTCTTTTCTGCCTGCCCCTTGTTTTTCCACCTTTGTTCTTTCCTACCCCTTTTGTTTTTTGCCTCTCCCTCAGGGTTGTTTGATTGGTCTTTCTGTTGGGAACCCCTCTTGTCTTTTCCGAGTTTTCAACGTGGTTTCCCTTTGGAGGACCTGTTCCGCATGTTTCCCGTCCTGAAATCGCTTGTTTGGTCGGTTTCTCCCATTCGGTACCCCCATTCTTGAAATTTCAATCTCGTCCTCTCTTACCTTTTTCCCGTATGATTTCTCAATTTTCCTTTCTTTTTCTGCTCCCTTTCGGTGTGCCCTTTCCTCTCACTCCTAAAGGGCCCATGTAAACATGATTTTGCCCCCCTCCTCCCATTGCCTCACCTTGCCTGGTCTGCCTGTATGTGTCAGTTTCCCCCTTGATTTTTCATGGTTTTGATGCATGGTTGGCCTCAGCATTCGACCTATACCCTCTCCCTGAAACCCAGTGTTTTTCCTTTCACCCCTTGGAGGCTAAATTTATTAGCATAATTATAATTCCCTTCCCTCCTGTTCGGCCCGCAGCTTTATGCTGTGTCTTTTCTGGGCACTGCCTGAACTCGCTTCGTTATTTTTTTCAATTTTGGACCCCCATCTTGGTACGCAGTTCGACTTGTGCCCCCCAAATTCTTTGTTCCCCCCTCCAACCTCTTTTCCAATTTTACGAGAGCTCTTTCTCCATTTTTTCAGTTTTGTGTGTGTGTGTGTGTGTGTGTGTGTGTGTGTGTGGGTGTGTGTGTGTGTGTGTGGTGGTTTGTGTGGGTTTTGTGTGGGGTGTGTGTTGTGGTGTGGGGGTGTGGGGGGTGTGGGGGTTGGTGGGTGTGTGTGGTTGGTGGGTGTGTGGGGGTGGGGGTGTGTGGGTGTGTGTGGTTGTGGTGTGTGTGTGTGTGGTTTTTGTGTGGTGTTGTGTGTGTGTTTTTGTGTGTGTGTTGTGTGGGTTTTGTGTGTGTGTGTGGGTGTGTGTGTGTGGTGTGTGGTGTGTGGGGGTGTGTGTGTTGTGGTGTGTGTTTTGTTGGTGTGGGTGTGTGGGGGGGTGTGTGGTGTGGTTTTGTGTGTGTGGTGTGTGTGGGTGTGGGGGTGGTGTGTGGTGTGTGTGGTGTGGGTGGTGTTGTGTGGTGGTTGGTGTGTGGGTGTGTTGGGGGTTGTTGGTGTGTGTGGTGTGTGGGGGGTGTGTGTGGGTGTGTGGGGGGTGTGTGTGGTGTGTGTGGTGTGGTGTGTGGTTGTGGGTGTGGGTTTTTGTGTGGTTTGTGTGGTGTTTTGGTGTGTGTGGTGTGTGGGTGTGTGGGTTTTTGTGGGGTGTGGTGTGGTGGTTTTTGTGGTGTGTGGGTGTGTGTGGTGTGTGTGGTGGTGTGGTGTGTGTGGTGTGGGTGGTTGTGGGTGTGTGTGTGTGGTGGGTGTGTGTGGGGGTGGTGTGTTTGTGTGTGGTTGTGTGTGGGGTGTGGGGTGTTGGTGTGGTGGGTGTTGTGTGTTGTGGTGTGTGTGTGGTGTGTGGTGGGGGGTTGTGTGGGGGGGGTGTGTGTGTGGTTTTTGTGTGTGTGTGGGGGTTGTTGTGTGTGGGGTGGGGTGTTTTGTGTGTGTGGGGCCTGGGGGTGTGGGTGTTGTGGGGGTGTGTGTGGGTGTGTGTTGTGTGTGGGGGTGTGTTGTGTGTGGGGGTGGTTTTGTGGGGGGTGTGTGGGGTTTTTTGTTGTGGTGTGTGTGGGGTGGTGGGGGTGTGGGTGTGGGGTGTGTGGTGTGTGTGTGGGGTGTTGTGGTGTGTGTGTGTGTGTGTGGTGGTGTGTTGTGTGTGTGGTGTGTGTGTGTGGTGTGTGTGTGTGGTGTGTGTGTGTGTGGTGTGTGTGTGTGGTGTGTGTGTGTGTGTGTGTGTGTGTGTGTGTGTGTGTGTGTGGTGTGTGTGTGTGTGTGTGGTGTGTGTGTGTACTCGCCTAGTTGTACTCACCTAGTTGAGGTTGCGGGGGTCGAGTCCGAGCTCCTGGCCCCGCCTCTTCACTGATCGCTACTAGGTCACTCTCCCTGAGCCGTGAGCTTTATCATACCTCTGCTTAAAGCTATGTATGGATCCTGCCTCCACTACATCGCTTCCCAAACTATTCCACTTACTGACTACTCTGTGGCTGAAGAAATACATCCTAACATCCCTGTGATTCATCTGTGTCTTCAGCTTCCAACTGTGTCCCCTTGTTACTGTGTCCAATCTCTGGAACATCCTGTCTTTGTCCACCTTGTCAATTCCTCTCAGTATTTTGTATGTCGTTATCATGTCCCCCCTATCTCTCCTGTCCTCCAGTGTCGTCAGGTTGATTTCCCTTAACATCTCCTCGTAGGACATACCTCTAGCTCTGGGACTAGTCTTGTTGCAAACCTTTGCACTTTCTCTAGTTTCTTTACGTGCTTGGCTAGGTGTGGGTTCCAAAACTGGTGCCGCATACTCCAATATCGGCCTAACGTACACGGTGTACAGGGGTTCCTGAATGATTCCTTATTAAGATGTGGGGAATGCTGTTCTGGGGTTTTGCTAGGGGGCCCATATGTGCAGCATTTATTTGGTTGATGTGCGCTTCAGGAGTGTCCCCTGGGTTTTTATTTCACCCCAAGATCTTTTTTTGTGGTGTGTGTGTGTGTGGTGTGTGTGTGTGTGGTGTGTGTGTGTGTTGTTTGTGTGTGTGGTGTGTGTGTGTGTTTGTGTGTGTGTTTGTGTGTTGTGTTTTGGTGTGTGTTTTGTGTGTGTTGTGTGTGGGGGTGTGGGGTTTGGGGTTTCCCGGGAAATTTACCTGGAGAGTGTTCCGGGGGTCAACGCCCCGCGGGCCCGGTCTGTGCCCAGGCCTCCTTGGGTCAGGGGCCCCGGATGCGACCCCCCACCAGTCGACAAACACCCAGGAAAACCCATTTTACTGAGGGGGAACATAGACAACAGGGAAAAGAAACACGCCCAAAATTTTTTCTCTCTGGGGGGAAATAAACCCCAAGGCCCTAAACTGTGGAAGCGAGAGGGGTTAACCAGGGGCTTTGGTACACTCACCAAATTTGAACTCACCTAATTGGGGGTTGAAAGGGTCGAACTAGCTCCGGGCCCCCGCCTCTTCACTGATCGTACTGGACCCTCTCCCCCTCTCCCCTTCCCTGAGTTTTTGTCATACCTCTTTTTTAAAAAAACTATGAAATATTTTCCTGCCTCCCTACTTCACTTGCTGGGCTATTCCACTTGCTGAGAACTCAAAGACTAAAGGGAAATATTTCCAACGCCCCAGGGGACTCGTTTTGGTCTTCAGCTTCCAGTTTTTGACCCCTTGCCCCTGTGTCCCCCTTTCTGGAACACCTATTTTGGGTCCACCTTGTCTATTCCCCGCTTATCTTGTATGTCTTTTATCATTTTCCCCCTTGCCCCTTTCCCTGTCCCCCAGTGTCGTCAGTCGTGTGTGTGTGTGTGTGTGTGGGGTTTTTGTGTGTGTGAAATGTTGGGGCCGAATAATAATATCTTTATTTTCTACAAGTACATGTACAAATTAACAGACGTAGTGACATCATGACATACTACAATATAAAAAGCCGTTTTTAATGCAGAGCATTTAAGGGGAAATTAGGTCAGGTTTGTCCCAGGATGCGACCCACATTTGTCTGCTAAAACCGGGGAGCCATTTTATGATGGGGGGGAACACAGACAACCATGTACGGAAACACGTCCGATTTTTTCCACCCCTTCGCCGGGGAACCGAACCCGGACCCTCACCGTGGAAGGGGAGAGCTTTTGCCCCCAGACGAAGGGGGAAAAGTGGGAAAAAAATGCGATTTTAGCTTTTAAATAGAAACGCTCTTCTTGCCGAATATGGGAAGCCGGGAAAAATTTGGGGTATGCAAAAAATTTTTGGGAAAAATCGTTCTGAAAACCCAACGAAAAAAAAAATTTCTATTTGTTTTTTTTATTATTAAATTATTTTTTAAACTTACATAAAAAAATATTTAGTTGGATTAAACTTAAAATTTAAAAATTTTTCGCTTTTTTTAATAAGGTTAGGTAATTTTGTAAGGGTTTTTTTGGTACTTAATTATTTAATTTTTTTCATTAATATAAATTAAAAAATATACATCGTTAAACGTATAAGAGAAAATTTTTAGAAAGGACTAAATTTTAAACGAGTTCTTGCTACCTGACCAATTTTACTTATATGCAAATATCGCAAACCAAGGAATACAGGATGCAAAACAACCATGAGGGGAGTACAATGATAGCTCTAGGCCTTCCGTGTTGCAATCAACACATCATGAGGTTGCAAAATTGCAGAAAAGAGGAGGATGTCGAACCAAGTACGATCCCAAAGGACGTCTTCACTGTAGAGAGAGAGAGAGAGAGAGAGAGAGACAGAGAGAGAGACAGAGACGCAGAAAAGACAGAGACAGAGACAGAGACAGAGACAGACAGAGAGAGACAGAGAAGAGAGAGAGAGAGAAGAGAGAGAAGAGAGAGACAGAGAGAGAGAGAGAGAGACAGAGAGAGAGAGAGAGAAGAAGAGACAGAGAGACAGAGAGAGACAGAGAGAGACAGAGACAGAGAGAGACAGAGAGAGAGAGAGACAGAGAGAAGAGAGAGACGAGACAGAGAAAGAAGAGAGAAAGAGAGAAAAGAAGAGAGAGAGGAGAGAGAGAGAAGAGACAGAGAAGAGAAGAGAGAAGAGAAAGAGAGAGAGACAAGAGAGAGAGAGAGAGAGAGAGAGAGAGAGAGAGAGAGAGAGAGAGAGAGAGAGAGAGAGAGAGAGAGAGAGAGAGAGAGAGAGAGAGAGAGAGAGAGTGAGAGAGGGTACACAAAGTGCCCCTAGGCATACCAGTGCCCATAGCCAGAAGGATGAATATTATAGCATTAGAAAAATCCCACAGCAATAACTTAAACGAAAGTAACCTGGCAATAATAAAAAAATCACTCGTACTCCGCTATGATATCAGTAATTTTACATACATAATTATATTGTTAGTGATATAATATGGGCACTGGTATGCCTAGGGGCTCTTCCTGTACGTACGTACGTACATACGTACCTACCTCCCCCCCTTCCTCCCTCCCTCCCCCCCTCCCTCTCTCTCTCGCTCTCTCTCTCTCTCTCTCTCTCTCTCTCTCTCTCTCTCTCTCTCTCTCTCTCTCTCTCTCTCTCTCTCTCTCTCTCTCTCTCTCTCCAGTGAAGACGTCCTTTGGGATCGTACTTGCTTGGACATCCTCTTTTCTGCAATTTTGCAAGCTCCTGATGATGTGTTGATTGCAACACAAATGCCTAGAGCTATCATTCTACTACTCCCGTGGTTGTTTTGCACACACACACACACACACACACACACACACACACACACACACACACACACACACACACACACACATAATAGCGAAAGCCAAATCTGACCGGAAGCCGTTGTACAGCCACATCAGGAGGAAAACGACAGTCAAGGACCAGGTAATCCGGCTGTGGAAGGAAGGAGGGGAGATCACAAGAAACGACCATGAAGTATGTGAGGAGCTCAACGTGAGATTCAAAGAAGTGTTCACAGAAAAGACAGAAGGGACTCCAGAAAGGAGATGTGGGGTACACCTGGAAGTGTCGGACACAATACATACAACCGAGGAAGACGTGAAAAGGGTGCTAAGCAAGCTAAATACCTCAAAGACGATGGGGCCGGATAACGTCTCTCCATGGGTCCTGATAGAGGGAGCAGAGTCACTATGTGTACCACTAACAACAATCTTCAACACATCTACAGAAACAGGGCGACTACCTGAGGTATGGAAGACAATAAATCTAGTCCTAATTTTTAAAAAAGGAGACAGACACGAAGCACTGAACTACAGACCAGTGCCACTGACATGTACGCAAAGTCATGGAGAAGATCAGAAGAGTGGTAGAGCACACAGAAAGGAATGAGCTTATCAACAACAGCCAGCACGGTTTCAGGGACGGGAAATCCTGTGTCACAAACCTACTGAAGTTCTATGAGAGGGTGACAGCAGTAAGACAAGAGAGGGGAGGGTAGATTGCATTTTATTGGACTGTAAGAAGGCATTCGACACAGTTCCACACAAGAGACTTGTGCAAAAGCTGGAGGACCAGTCAGGGATAATAGGGAAGGCACTTCAATGGATCCCAGAATACCTGTCAGGAAGACAACAGCAGGTCATGGTACGTGGCGGGGTGTCAGAGTGGGCGCCTGTGACGAGTGGGGTTCCACAGGGGTCAGTCCTAGGACCGGTGCTGTTTCTGGTATTTGTGAACATGACGGAAGGAACTGACTCCTTAGTGTCGCTGTCTGCAGATGTGAAGTTGATGAGAAGAATTTAATCTCACGGGGAACAGGCAGAACTACAAAGGAATCTGCACTGGCTGCAGGCCTGGGCCAGCAACTGGCTCCTGGAGTTCAACCCCACCAAGTGAAAAGTTTTGAAGATTGGGAAACGGCAAAGAAGACCGCAGACGGAGTACAGTCTAGGGGGGCTAGAGACTACAAACCTCACACAAGGAAAAGGACCCTGGGGTGAGTATAACGCCGGGCACATCTCCTGAGGCGCACATCAACCAAATAACTGCGGCAGCTTACGGGCGCCTAGCAAACTTGAGAACAGCATTCCGACATATTAATACGGAATCGTTTAGGACCTTGTACACTATGTACGTTAGGCCCATATTGGAATATGCAGCACCAGTTTGGAACCCACACCTAGCCAAGCACGTAAGGAAACTAGTGAAAGTGCAAAGGTTTGCAACAAGACTGGTCCCTGAGCTAAGGGGTATGTCCTAAGAGGAGAGGTTAAGAGAAATTGTCCTGACAACACTGGAGGAGGGGGGAATATGATAACGACATACAAAATACTGAGAGGAATGGACAAGGTGGACAGAGACAGGATGTTCCAGAGATAGGACACAGCAACACAGGGTCACAGTTGGAAGTTGAAGACTCAGATGAATCACAGGGATGTTAGGAAGTATTTCTTCAGTCACAGAGTTGTAAAGAAGTGGAATATTTTGGGAAGTAATGTAGTGGAGGCAGGATCCATACATAGCTTTAAAAAGAGGTATGATAAAGCTCATGGAGCGGGAAGAGTGATCTAGTAGCGGCCAGCGAAGAGGCAGGGCCAGGAGCTGTGACTCGACCCCTGCAACCACAACTAGGTGAGTATATACATATTTATCAGCATTAATATTCACGCCTGAAAACTCTTCTCCAACTAAAGGAATTGCCAACGCGACTCATTAAAACACAAAATCACAGAAGGTTGCCATTAATAATCTTCACAGACTATCGGAATCATCGCCTTGCATTTTAAACTGTTCTCATTACCACTGTAACCAACAGGTGAGCCACGTTGAAACTCCTCACTACACTGAAACACCTCTGTTCTTCTCCAAGTTTCTTGTTTCGCGTTGCTAATCGGTTACTCCACTTGAGTGTTTGAATACAGTAAGCATTTTATTAACTAGCTAGAGATCGAAAATACTATGACCTATTGCAATTATCAGTATACCAAATTAGTCAGTCAGAAGGCTTTCTTTGTAGGTAAAAATCCAAATGTACTCCTGTTAACCCTTGTGGGGCCCAGTTCCTAGGCCTTTTGTGCATCCATATGATGTTGCGCTACCATTCACAGGATAATATGGGGTGCACAACAAACTAGCCACTTCGGTGGTAAAATCTAACTCTTGTAGAGTAGTGACAATGAGACTGTCCATTCTTTGGAGTATGTTTAAAGCATTATGATCACCAAGGTTCCCACACCTCACCCGCCTGATTTCTGTTCATATTTTAAATGAACACTGTGTATTTAAATCACTCTCATACACTGTAAGAGGTGTAGGTCAACATTCAGCGACATTACAATAAGTGTTGGGTAACACTACACAACGTACAGTTTTAAAAATTATAATAATCAACCCTTCCATTTACTGTAATCTGACAATAAAAGCATTCTCCCTGGGGTGTGTTCCTTCCTAACACCCCTAGAAAAGAGATGATTATTACATACTAAGCACTCAAGGGATTGAATGGAGACAAGAGCCCGGCCCATGGCCGGGCTCCGAGAGCAGACTCTCGAAACTCATCAAAGGTAAGATGTCTGAGGAACAAAGAGATGGAACCATGGGACAGATGGCAGCTCGATGTGCAACCGAGTCACAGGAATGTAAGGAAATGCATTTCTCGTCTTGGCGGGAGAATGTCATATAATTTCCAGCGTCGGTACGATCATGTACTGGAGGAAAGAAATCTTATACAGACGGTCGATAATGGTAAACAGGAGGGTCTAGGAGCTGACTACGCCTATACACAATCAAATACTTATTACGTACATTACGATTATTTAGCAGGAAAAAGAAACAGTAATAAGGTTCCAATGTAGGAGAATGGATTCTTTCGTGTACACGTCATTAACGGTATTGTTTCACAACGAGGAACAGGAACGTAGGAGGGGAGGAGGGGGGGGAGGGAGGGAGGGGGAAGGAGGGAGGGGGGAGGGAAGGAGAGAGAGGCAAGCAATAGTAAACAATGGGATGTATGTTGGAGAGCGGTGATGGAAGCGATCCTGGCAAGGAGGGTATCGGAGGGGAGGGGGGGCCCTGGGAAGGATAGGTCATTCAGTGCACTGTATGTCTCACTCATAGGTAGTAAAAAAGTTTAAAAAGACTTCCTTCTGGTAAAAAACACTCATACATTACTATATCCAGAGAATTACATAAAGTTAACAATTTCCGCTAGGATAGCAAGGAGGGAGACTTGGGATCGAGGGTGAGGGGGGGGGGGGAGGGCCGAGGGGAAGTTGATCACGTTACCCGTACGGCCTCACGGTATCATAATAAAATCTATATTGATGATCGCCGCTGACCCTGCTGCCAGGAAGGAGTGGTGGTGAGTGGGTCGAATATTGCAACTGACACTGACTGGGCGTCCTTATTAAGTCAACACTAGATGACGACCACTTCTCTTGCTGCCACTCTTACACGTGTCATGTGTCCCACCTACTGTCTCTACCACTGCTCTCCTGCCTCCCATACAAATACAAACAAACGTGTTTCTTTCAGGTTTCAAGACAATTTTCAGTGAACATTTTCAGAAAGTATTTAATGAGCTGTTTACGAAATCTTAAGGACTCTGTCAATATTACTGACGCCATATTATATTTTATATATTGGAAATATGTTTGCCTAACACTACAAAAACGGATACACTATAGGTATGCTAAACCTTGCAAACAGAAAGGCAAGGAACGAGTGTGTGGAACATTGAGCAAGCTAACCCATTTCACCGCGTCCTCGTACATAAAAGCGTTCACTTGTTAACTTTCCCTCTTACTGGAGCGCCCGCCAACTTTCATCAGCAGGAAGATTTCTACCTCCACATATGGACAGGACAATACTTGTTAACATTTACATGTTTGTGATGTGTACGAGGGTTGCTAAGGTTGACTGGGAAAGCAGGTAGATGCTTTTTGTATAACCTTAATACTGAAACCAACAAGGTAATGAAGCAAATAAAGTTACGGAAAGGCAGGGTAGGGTAGGTTAAGGCAGGGTAGGGTAGGGTAGGGTAGGGTAGGGTTGGGCATTGTAGGCTGAGTAGGGCAGAGTAGGTTGGTAGGGCACGTGGAAGGAAGGTGGGTAAGGTAAGGTCCGGGGGCTAGTGTGTGGCTGGACTGAACGTGTGAAAGGTCAGCGTGTGGCCTGCCAGTACTCTCCCCTGCAGGTACCAAGCTTATTATTACCACCAGAGAGAAACACCGCTGTGCCAGCCTAGACTGCATGCAGCTCTGTGTTCAAGTCTTGGCGAACACCAAATGGAAGGATTGACCACTCCCATTGAGCTCACGTCGTGGCTGCGAGTGCTGATGAAATCCAGGGAAAACTTGACCTGGGTGGACTACGCCAAAAGTTATCTGGAGATGTCGGGGCATGTGGCGGGGCAGTGGACGCTGGTGATGCAGTGGTCGGCCTGGGGCGGCCCGGGCCGCCCCGCTCTGGATTCGTGACCAGTCACTTGTACCGTCGTGACCAGTGCCCACGACCCAGCGGCCGGCCCCTCAAGACTCCTCCAGTACTGTGGCCGCTACCCTCTATACTTCCACCACTAACCTACGCAACTCCTTCCGCCTAACTGCTATATCCCTGCCACTGACTTATTTCCACTTGTAATTTAGCCTTCTTTACTATTAATATACCGCACCTTTGATATACAAGTAAACTCAAAAAGTCACGAAAGCGCACAAAATCAGTCTAACCATACTAATATGTAGATACACAAACGTCAATTCTGAAGCTGACAATTTAGGAGGACAATAACATTAAGTTAGTGACAGTAACTGCTCTGACATTACTAGAATCGCGGCAGCGTAAGGCATCGTCAGTACTGTGAGATACCTACAGTCGCCAGGTTTTCACTAAGAATTAAATGGTAATTGTAGAGTTACCAACGACATGTTAGGTAAAAGGGCACAGGTGTAACCAATATGACATTTTATTATGGCAACGTTTCGCTCTCCAACAACTTTGCTATGCCGTTAACGGCTTGACAAAACTCCTGGAGAGCAAAACGTTGCCATAATAAACTGCCACATTAGTTCCACCTGTGTCCTTATACCTAACAAGAATTAAACGAAACACCTACCTGTGACCTGTCAAAACACGTGAGTGAATCAATATGTGACTATCACATCATGGCCTCAGACACTAACAAAAGCAAAAAATATTACCGTGAACAAATATAGGAGAATTAATTTTTGCTAACAAAGTCTTAAATCAAGCATTAACACTGAAACCCCTTATATAAGAGGCCTCATAGAATCAAATATCGCGTTTTCATCCTTCAGACACATACTAAAGGTTGCACAGGCTAAAGGCGCCTACACAGTAGGGTTCATCAGTCAAATACATAGGCAGCAGGTGTAGTAGTGAAATGAAGATGATGTAACGAGTCCGTCGACCTTAGAGATATGAGGTGGTCAGTCCCTCCTCAGCCTGGAGAAGAGTTAAACTCAATGGTCTGGAGCTGAACTCTTCTCCAGAACTGACCAACTCAAAAGCACGCATTCCAGGGTGATGGACTGATTATATCGTCTCCACATCTCTACTGTTTCTGCTGCCTCTGAAATCAACTGAATAAGTCTACGGCGTAGGCGAAACGTTTCAAAATAAAGTTACCTAACTGTTGCACACGCGTTGTACTTATCAACTTGTCGGTATTGTATAGCATCATTTACACACTATAAGCATTCTAACACATATCGCATCGAAGGTTTTTAAGAGCGTAAGATGAAGAAGCGCCTTATATTCCTTCTGATCTTCACCATTCTTCTTTGTATTGGACTGATAAAGCCACTGTATGGTTAAACATTTCCACAATAAAGATACCCAAGTGTTACACAGGTGTCTAATTTAACAAATCATGATCTTACTAAAATATGCAGGAAGGATACCTATGACCGGATTCACAGTCCGGCCTGAGATACCAGCTGCAAGGGGCTAGCTTTCCCCAGGCCCACACAGTATTACGAGTAGCAGTGACACACACAATACTGCAGTAGATCAACTGGCCCATGCTAGGCAGGGCCAACTCACACCCACTCCAATACCTGTCCAACGTATATTTAAAGCTATTCAAGGCTCTAGCCCTAATGACACTGTTTGGAAGTTTGGTCCGCTCATCTACAAATTTGTCATTAAACCAGGATTTTCCTATGTCCTTTCAAAATCAAAATTTGCGTAACTTGAATCCATTACTGCTAGTACTATCTTGACTGGATATTTTTAGCGCGTTATTTATATTGCCTTTATTTAGTCCCGTCTTTCCAGTGCCTGATAAGCAAAACCACTTCTAGTACTGTGTCCTTTGTTGACTACAAAGGAGTGTAATACGTATGTCATAGACTGTATTCAGTGGCGCTGCATCTTTAAATGAATTCGGCACCAAATTCTGCTGTTTCTCACAAAACCATAACCCTACTTACCTCTGAAGACACGGATAGTGTGGATAAATGACTCAGAGAACCGACAAATTGATAAATTAGATACATGTTTCGCCACATATTGGTTTCATCAGTCCAACACAAAGAAGAATGTTGAAGATCAGGAGGAGTTTAAGGTAATCAGTCCCTCAATCTTGATAAGAAGATAACATGTGCGAAAAAGTTTGCCCATGCAGGTCCCAAACCTGCGCACTCTTAAAAAACTTACTGTAAACTAAACCAGGTAAAATGCAGTGGTGTCATAGGCACAATTAGATAACAGTGTTAAAATTCGTGATCCAAGGCTCTTCAGCCTGCTACCAGTTAATATCCAAAATACTGCTGAAACAAAGAAGTTTTCCAAGAGGAAACCGGATTAGTGAGGCTGAGATTCCTATATAGGCCTACGGGAGTTAGCATTTCTAAAAGCATATCACCAAAAGTACATATAAATCGAATAACTTCAGCGGCATATGCAAGAGTAGCTAACTTAAAAAATGCTTTTCGGAATCTGAATAAAGATTTAAAAGACAAACAACGTTACCCCTGAAGGCCACACATCATATTAATGGAATAAGTACAAATCATGAATTCGAAAAATAAATAGAAACCATGTCCACCAATGCAGGAACTGAGCCGGATTCAGGAACACCTTATTAATAAGTGCAAAACACCCCTAGCACGAACACTCGGTATTCTTTGGAGGAAGAGCTAAGATCTAGGCGAAATCCCACTGGGCCTAAAGAATGCGGATATAGCATGAAGAGCCAGAAGAGCACTAGCCAAAAATTACTGGCTAGGAATCCTAACACAGTCTTCAAAAGGGTGACAGACATCAAATTACAAATTTTACGTAACAACATAATCTACACAACATAAACCAGTAGGACTGGAACAGGAAGATCATGCTTGTCACAGCTGAGACACTATGACAGGATTGCTGAGTTAGGAATTAGAATTTTATAAAGGAATTTGACAAACGCTATCAAGAGAATGACTGTACATAAACTGAGAAAGAAGTATAACAGGGAAGGTAGGCAAATGGATTCTCAAGGATCCGTTAAATAAAATTAGCAAAGGTAAAACTATTAACGAAGTAAAAAAGCTCAGTACTCGTAGGCACGGTCCTAGTGCCAATACTGTTTCTTAGCCTCATAGCTAATTTCGTATCATTTGCAGATACCAAAATTCTAAGACACAAAAAAATAAACATGATGTTCAATAGTGACAAGTTCCAACTTCTTAGATATGGGGATAATGACGAACCCACGAGACACAATGTATACAAAACGCAACATCACCAAACAGAACGAAAGGAACACGTGAAAGATCCGGGTGTAATGTCAGATGACCTTTCTTTAAAATAACACAATAAGGCAAACCTCACCAAAGCCAAGAAAATGATGAGGTGGGTAACGAGGATTTTTAAAACAGAAAAAAGTGCCGATAATGACATTTAAAAATTACTTGGGGTGTCTCACTTAGATTACTGTCCAGTGCTGACAGCTCCTTTTATGGCAGAGAGAGGAGATATCAAAGCTGGAACAGATACAGAGATCATTTAAGGCCTGCATATGGTCAATAAAACATCTAAATTACTGGGACCACCTCATAGCACTAAATATGCGCTCGCTGGGGCGGAGGATAGATACATAATAATACATAATGGAAGATACTTGGAGGCCCAGTCTCAAATCTTTACACTGACATAATATACTGGAGAAGCACTGCAGGAACAAGTGTAAAGGTCTTCAAGGGAAATTGGACATACCTCCGCAAAATGCAAGATCAACCAGGTTGTGATGGATATGTGTGCCAGTGGGTCACCATCAGCAACAGCCTGTTTGATCAGGCAAGCATAAGACAAGCCTGGCTCAGGGGCGGACTTGGAGAGTGGGAAAAGTTTCTAACAGCGAAGAGGTGCGGTCAGGAGCTGTGAATCGACCCTTACAACCACGTATATGCAAGTACAAGCATCAGGGCCAGGAGCTAAGAATCGACCCCTGCAACTTGCTCAAGCAAGTACATACGTTACGTTCTTACACACACACACATATATACACACACACATCCCCCCATACACACAATCCCCCACACACAACCCCCCCCCCCCCGACAAACACGCACACAAACGTATAAAACGACCAGTGGAAAAGGCGTTCAAAGAGGCTTTATACAAGGGGATAGTGATAATAAGTGATAGTAAGACAACATGGATGAGTGACAGCGTTATTAGGAAGTACCTTAAGTCTCACGGTAGTAGGGAAATGGAATGAACTAGATGTGAAAGTGGTTACCTCAAGGTTATCCGAAGACGACTCCTGGGGTCACTGCCGCCGCTACCCGGTCCCAGACCAAGCCTCCTCCATGACTGTTTATCAACCAGGCTAGCCGAATATAATCCAAAAA
>NC_069437.1:3850316-3917816 GCF_026875155.1 Cherax quadricarinatus | reverse complement strand
TGACCGTTAGGTCAACTGGGCTGCTTATGCTATAGCGGAGACTATACAAGCTCATAGGCTCTCACCCTCACACTAAACTACACCTGTACAAGGCCCCATAAGGCCACTTGTCACATATACAGTTCTTACTCTTTCTCTGTCTCTTGCTACAAAGACTAATGTCCAGAAACTGCAGCGAATTCAAAACCTGCATTGCGGTGGGTGCTGGGCGTTGCGTGGGACGACTTTGCTACAAGCGAGTCTCCACATCAGGACTGACACCCCGGCGCTGAACGTGTTTTGGAAAGAATTCAGTGACAAGCAGATTGACCCACTAGAAACCCACCAAGACACATGGACAACCTACCTCGACGAAATAATTAGACGGCCAGATAACACTCTCAGCCTCTTCCAATCCCTATACAATCCTGCTCCCCCCTCTATTCCTAAACTTCTATTCTTAACCTCTAATTTCAACTTCTGCCATGCAGGGGTGGACCTTAAAGACATCCTTTTTTTTTTTTTTTTACCAAGCCAGCTTCCCATGTTTCCCTCTCCATCCCATATCATTGCACTGAGAAACAGACAACAGCAAACTTGCGTATCACGCTCCGGTGACACTTGTACGAGCGTCCTTTGCCACCCTAAACCCTGACCGGTTCTACCATTGAGCTTGATACAGTCTTGCGATCAGCACGGTCAAACAACTATTCCTTCTACCTTGCCAACCAACGCCATGCATCTGGGTTTAGCCCCTGCTCTTTCTATCCTTCCTCCTATCCCTTCCTCTCCCTCATTTATCTTCCACTATCCAAAATCTCCCTTTCACAGCCAGCCTGCTTAGGAATTTCCAGATAGTGGTCCTGTGTCTACTTAAAAACTTCTACCTTTGTTCCAGTAATATTTCTGATCTCTACATGTAACAGGTCGAAGAGTCTGAGCCCCAGATGTTGACGCAGTGAAACAGCTCTGTATTTCACTGAGTTTATTTTGCACTTTGTCATATATTAGGGATTGGTACCAAATTTGCACACGAAAATCACTCCCTATGAAAGACTCGGCAGGAGATGCAACATTTCCCCAATGAAAATCAGGGGCACCACGAGTACACTGAGACACAACACAATAAGCGTAAGGGGCACAAGACTGTTCAACCGCCTCCCAGCGTACATAAGGGGGATTACAAATAGACCCCTGACTGTCTTCAAGAAGGCGCTGAACAGGCACCCCAGTCGGACTGTGGTTCGTACGTCAGTTTGCGTGTGGCCTGGTTGATAAGACCCTGATCCACCACGAGGCCTGGTCTCAGACCGTGCCGCAGGGGCGTTGACCCCCGAAACCTTCTCCAGGTATACTCCAGGTAAGTTATGGCAGTGTGGAGGTTGGAGACCAAACTCTGAAGTATTTTTTTTATATTGTGTTCTCTCTCAGTTCCAGAGAGAATAATCAAAGTGTTTGGGGGTGTTCCCAGTACTTTAGGTATGTTATTGATTGTACGTCCACAGTGAACGACTCCTACATTTTACAGCTCCTGTCTTGAAAGACGCTAAGCAAAGAGCAATACTTGAGCATTCTGGGCACAAATTATTTGAGAAGTGCCATCACTGGCGTTGCTTAGCTTGTTTCGAATGTTCTCACAATCCACCCTGTCATTTCCCTGGCCTTTGCTTCATCTGACTTACTCTGTTCTCTTAATGACAAACCATCTGACATTTTTTCTGGGTCTTTTACTTCTTCCCTATCTATAGCTTACAGTCTTATCTGGGTACCGTTACAAGGCTTCGCGATGTTAGCATTTTACCTTGAGCAAATTCATTTACTTAATATTTATACACTTGTAGCTGCTTTCTTAAGACTGTACCGACCATTCTCTGGTGTACAGATGTCTATCTGTATCTCCCTGATGGTTCAGTTCACAATAAAGTGCGCTTCTAGCTCTCTTGAATGTGCGTGTACCACACTGCCTGTCACTCTTAAATGTGCGTCATACCTGTGGCTGGTTTCCAGGGCTCTACCTCTGCAGGTCGACCTGAGGCCAGGCGTCCTGTAATATTTTATGTAGCTAAGTTTTTTTTGTATTTACTGTGACGTACGAGTTTTTTTTCCTGTAGTGTATGTATTCTTCTTGGTTTCCAGATGCCATTATGTTTCTCTGAGGCATAAGGACCGCTGGAGTAGTGTTGTGTCGTACCACTGCCTACCCTTGACGTATCACGTTCATCTCAGTGCCGCTCGCTCACCACTTCCTTCTCAAAGTATTTATTTGGCATATATCTCGATGTTTTTTTTTATGATGCCTACACCTGAGACATAGCTTGTCTCTGTGGACGCCTTGGAGCTGTGTAAGAGAAGCTGCTAAGTTTCATCTCTAGTTCTCTTTGAACTATTACTTCCGATAACATGTATAGCGTTCGCCTCTCTAATCTGGTTTTCTACATGTCAATCCGTTTACCTTAGCTATACTCCTAAGGAACTTGTACATCACAATGTCCGAATTCCTTCTCCTGCAATGCAACATTCAGCTCTCGTCTTTCCTCATAACTCATTCAGTTCTTGCTTTCATTTCCATCGCTTCATAATTCTTTAGTTCGAACATTCTGTTAACTCTGTACCATTTGCAAACATCGACTTCAAGACACTACCTTCCCTGGCAGACCATTTACATGCGTCAGAAATACAGGCAGTCAACAATAAAGTCTGGCGGTATCACGTCGAGCTCCTTCGAAATCGGTCACAGGTATATTATAATAATCATAATTAAACCCACAGGGTCAGAGGTACAGTCTTAAAAATATACATCCCTTCATCCTGACTGACTTCACCTATCTCCAACTCTCGTATTTCTATAAAGTTTTCAAGAAATTTTAAACCTTTTAATCGTTATTTTTTTTCCAGAAAAGTTCTACTTGTTTAATCCTCACATTACTAAGTATTAGTGTAATATTAGCATTCTCACATACCATCTTCATTCATATAGTTCTGGCAGCGGTTCCTGTTCACATGTGAAAATCTGAATCTTGTGCTGAATTCATCACACATTTATTTCCCCAGCGGATCACCGGTTCATACAGTCATCTTCCCGGAGTGTCTATGAAGGAGCTTGGATTGGGTGCTAACTACCTGTTAATGTTTTCTGGGAACATCGCCCTTCCAGCCCAGTCTCAAACCAGGCCTCCTGGTTGGTAACTTGGCTAGTTATGTGATTGGTACTAACAGCACTGATTTCGAGGTAGGCACCACAGCTCAACCGATCATTAATAGTTTAAAGGAACTTAATTATTCCTAGAAAACAGAGGTTCATGGGTAATTGTTTTATCTACAAAGTAAAGCTGAAGACCAATTATACCGTAGCCTAACATCTTGTTGGGACATATATTGCAACATACACCTTGTTTCCTAACCTCGTAAGGAGTGATTAAGCTATAAATCAGTTTAATTGTTCTGAATTAGTTCATCTGACCAAGTTCTACTAATTCGGTATTGTGTTGTCACAAAATGTGTCTCAGTTTTTCTTTAACCACTATTAAAGGTATTTATTACAAGTGTGTTGTGATTAACAATGAAAGTTAAGAGCAGGTCACCCCAGCTTCATGATAAAAAGGAAGGTCTATTTAAAGTATAAAAACAAGAACAATTTAGAAAATTAACAGTAAGTTGATACCAAGTAGCAGCTGTCTTGAACTATAAGGTGAGCGACCAATTATTACCACCTCCAGTACATACAAGGAACGGCAACTCCAAAGGTCACCAACCACCTGCAGTGGTAACTACATACAGGTTGTCACCTCCACTAACTCTTACGACCATCAACTACGGTTTATATTAAAACCTCATTCAACATCGTTAGTAAATCATTAGCTACCAGGTCTTTAACTGAACATAACTACCACCACTAACATCACACCTATGGTGGCATGCGATGGTAAACAACAGGTTACCACCGCACGATAGAAGTGAAGAAAACTGACATCTCTATCACAGTAAATTAACTGACTCCAACTGACAGGGACACACCTAAGTATTCAATTCTTATATAAAGCTTGTGTGTGTGTGTGTGTGTGTGTGTGTGTGTGTGTGTGTGTGTGTGTGTGTGTGTGTGTGTGTGTGTGTGTGTGTGTGTGTGTGTGTGTGTGTGTGTGTGTGTGTGTGTAAAATCACCTAACTGTGGTTGCAGGGGTCGAGACTCAGCTTCTGCCCCCGCCTCTTCACTGAACGTACGTGCGTGCGCGCGTGTGTGTGTACTCACCTATTTGTGGTTGAAGGGGTCGAATCATAGCTCCTGGCCCCGCCTCTTCACTGACTGCTAATAGGTTCTCTCTCTGCTCCATGAGCTTTATCATACATACAAGGCTATAAATTATTCCACACTGACAGGGTCAACAGGAAAGGTGGTGGAGTAGCGATGTATGTCAGAGACAATTTAAATTGTTGTGTTAGACAAGATATAAAAGTAGAAGCGTCAGCCACTGAATCTGTTTGGTTGCAGCTTCTCGAGGGCCGAGAAAAACTAATTTTGGGTGTGATTTACAGGGCCCCAAATCTTGAAAGGGAGTGCAGTAAACTTCTATGGGACGAAATTCGTAAGGCATCTACATACGAAAATGTTGTGCTAATGGGAGATTTCAACTATAGACAGATTGACTGGAGCAATTTGACAGGAAATTTAGAGTCAGGTGACTTTCTTGATACGATCCAGGATTGTTTTTTAAAACAGTTTGTGACAGAGCCAACTAGGGGAAATAACCTCCTTGACTTGGTTCTTGCCAGTAGGGAAACACTAATTAATAATCTTGAGGATAATGATGAGCTTGGGGAAAGTGATCATAAATCACTCAGTTTTAATATATCATGGAATTCCCCTAATAATGGCAATCAAGTCTCTGTCCCTGACTTCCGCTTGGCTGATTTCATAGGACTGAAAAATTACTTAGGTGGGCTGAACTGGAATGACCTGACTAAGTGTCAGGTAGGTGGTGATGGTTGCCGATATGACGCTTTCCAGGGCATAGTTCAAGCTGCTCAGTCAAATTATGTTCCAAATAGGGAAATCAGATCAAACAAAAATGATCCTAAATGGATGAACAATAGATTAAAATATCTAATTGGTCAAAAGAGAGGCATATATATAGGCAAATCAAAAGAGGAGAGGGGCAATTAAGAAATCGATATATTCAGTTTAAGAGAGAAATAAAAAAAGGAATTAGAAAAGCAAAAAGAGATTATGAGGTTAAAGTTGCAAGAGATTCGAAGACTAACCCAAAAGGATTCTTTCAGGTATACAGAAGTAAGATCAGGGACAAGATAGGCCCACTCAAAAGTTCCTCGGGTCAGCTCACTGACAGTGATAAGGAAATGTGTAGAAGTTTTAACACATACTTCCTCTCAGTTTTTACACAGGAGGATACCAGCGATATTCCAGAAATGATAAATTATGTGGAACAGGACGATAATAAACTGTGCACGATTAGGGTCACAAGTGACATGGTCCTTAGGCAAATAGATAAATTAAAACCTAACAAATCCCCAGGCCCTGATGAACTGTATGCAAGGGTTCTAAAGGAATGTAAAGAGGAGCTTAGCAAACCTTTGGCTAATCTTTTCAACATATCACTACAAACTGGCATGGTTCCAGATAAGTGGAAAATGGCAAATGTGATACCTATTTTCAAAGCAGGTGACAGGTTCTTAGCTTCGAACTATAGACCAGTAAGCCTAAACCTCCATAGTGGGAAAATTTATGGAATCAATAATTGCCGAGGCAGTTCGTAGCCACCTTGAAAAGCATAAATTAATCAACGAATCTCAGCATGGTTTTACAAAGGGGCGTTCCTGCCTTACGAATTTATTAACTTTTTTCACTAAGGTATTTGAGGAGGTAGATCATGGTAATGAATATGATATTGTGTATATGGACTTCAGTAAGGCTTTTGACAGGGTCCCACACCAGAGACTATTGAGGAAAATTAAGGCACATGGAATAGGAGGAGAAATTTTTTCCTGGATAGAGGCATGGTTGACAAATAGGCAGCAGAGAGTTTGCATAAATGGGGAGAAATCAGAGTGGGGAAGCGTCACGAGCGGTGTTCCACAGGGGTCAGTGTTGGGCCCCCTACTGTTCACAGTATACATAGACGACATAGATGAGGGCATAAAGAGCGACATCAGCAAGTTTGCCGATGACACCAAAATAGGCCGTCGAATTCATTCTGACGAGGACATTAGAGCACTCCAGGAAGATTTGAATAGACTCATGCAGTGGTCGGAGAGGTGGCAGATGCAGTTTAATATAGACAAATGCAAAGTTCTAAATGTTGGACAGGACAATAACCATGCCACATATAAACTAAATAATGTAGATCTTAATATTACGGATTGCGAAAAAGATTTAGGAGTTCTCGTAAGCAGTAATCTGAAACCAAGACAACAGTGCACAAGTGTTCGCAATAAAGCTAATAGAATCCTTGGCTTCATATCAAGAAGCATAAATAATAGGAGTCCTCAGGTTGTTCTTCAACTCTATACATCCTTGGTTAGGCCTCATTTAGATTATGCTGCACAGTTTTGGTCACCGTATTACAGAATGGATATAAATGCTCTGGAAAATGTACAAAGGAGGATGACAAAGTTGATCCCATGTATCAGAAACCTTCCCTATGAGGATAGACTAAGGGACCTGAATCTGCACTCTCTAGAAAGACGTAGAATTAGGGAGGATATGATTGAGGTGTATAAATGGAAGACAGAAATAAATAAAGGGGATGTAAATAGTGTGCTGAAAATATCTAGCCTAGACAGGACTCGCAGCAATGGTTTTAAGTTAGAAAAATTCAGATTCAGGAAGGATATAGGAAAGTACTGGTTTGGTAATAGAGTTGTGGATGAGTGGAACAAACTCCCAAGTACAGTCCTAGAGGCCAGAACGTTGTGTAGCTTTAAAAATAGGTTGGATAAATACATGAGTGGGTGTGGGTGGGTGTGAGTTGGACCTGATTAGCTTGTGCTACCAAGACGGTTGCCGTGTTCCTCCCTTAAGTCAAGGTGACCTGACCTGACTAGGTTGGGTGCATTGGCTTAAGCCGGTGGGAGACTTGGACCTGCCTCGCAAGGGCCAGTAGGCCTGCTGCAGTGTTCCTTCGTTCTTATGTTCTAAACCTCGCCTTAAAACTACATATGGATGCCGCCTCCACTACGTCACTTTCTAGGCTATTCCACTGCCTGACAACTCTATGACTGAAGAAATACTTCCTAACATTCCTTTGACTCATCAGAGTCTATAACTTCCAATTGTGACTGTGTGTGTGTTTTCACCTAGTTGCGGTTGCAGGGATCGATTCATAGCTCCTGGCCCCGCCTCTTCACTGGCCGCTACTGGGTCACTCTCCCTGAACCATGAGCTTTATCATAACTCTGCTTAAAGCTATGAATCGATCCTGCCTCCACTACATCGCCTCCCAAACTGTTCCACTTCCTGACTGTGATTCATCTGTGTCTTCAACTTCCAACTGTGTCCCATCTCTGAAACATTCCGTCTCTGTCCACTTTGTCAATTCCTCTCAGTATTTTATACGTAGTTATCATGTCCCCCCTATCTCTCCTGTCTTCCAGTGTCGTCAGGTCGATTTCCCTTAACCTCTCCTCGTAGGACATACCCCTTAGCTCTGGGACTAGTCTCGTTGCAAACATTTGCACCTTCTCTAGTTTCATTACGTGCTTGGCTAGATGTGGGTTCCAAACTGGTGCCGCATACTCCAATATGGGCCTAACGTACACAGTGTACAGGGTCCTGAACGATTCCTTATTAAGATGGCGGAATGCTGTTCTTAGGTTTGCCAGGCGCCCATATGCTGCAGCAGTTATTTGGTTGATGTGCGCCTCAGAAGATGTGCCTGGTGTTATACTCACTCCAAGATTTTTTCCTAGAGTGAAGTTTGTAGCCTCTGGCCCCCAGATTGTACTCTGTCTGCGGTCTTCTTTGCCCTTCCCCAATCTTCATTACTTTGCACTTGGTGGGGTTGAACCCCAGGAGATAATTGCTGGCAGATCCCTTTGTAGTTCTGCCTGGTCCTCGTCCGACTGAATTCTTCTCATCAACTTCACATCGTCTGCAAACAGGGACACTTCGGAGTCTATTTCTTCCGTCATGTCGTTCACGAATACCAGAAACAGCACCGGCCCTAGGACTGACCCCCTGAGGAACCCCACTCGTCACAGGCGCCCACTCTGACACCTCGCCTCGTACCATGACTCGCTGCTGTTTTCCTGACAGGTATTCCCTGATCCACTGCAGTGCCTTCCTTGTTATCCCTGCCTGGTCCTCTAGCTTTTGCATTAATCTCTGTCAAACCCCTTCTTACAGCCCAAGAAAACACAATCTAACCACCCCTCTCCCTCTCTCTTGTCTTACTGCTGTCAACCTGTCATAGAACTCCAGTAGGTTTGCGACACAGGATTTCCGGTCCCTGAAACCGTGCTGGTTGTCGTTGATAAGCTCATTCGTTTCTAGGTGTTCCACCACTTTTTTTCTAATAATCCTCTCCATGACTTTGCATGCTATATATGTCAGTGACACTGGTCTATAGTTGAATGATTCGTCTCTCTCCTTTTTTTTAAAAAATGGGGCTACATTTGCTGTCTTCTAAACCTCAGGTAGTCACCCTGTCTCGATAGATGTTGAAGACTTGTTAGTGGTACACACCACTTCTGCTCCCACTCTGAGGACCCTTGGAGAGATGCTATCACCTTTGAGGTATCTAGCTCGTTTAGCAGCCTCTTCACTTCTTCCTCAGTTATGTATTGTGTCTAACACCTGATGGTGTACCTCCATCTCTCCGTCTTTCTAGAGTTCCTTCTGTCTCCTCAGTGAACACTTCTTTTAATCTCATGTCGAGTTCCTCAAATACTTCGTGGTCATTTCCTGTAATCGCCCCTCCCTCTTTCCTCAGCCTGATTACCTGGTCCCTGACTGTTTCCCTCCTGATGCGGCTGTACAACTGCTTTAGGTCAGATTTGGCTTTTGCTGCCACTGGGCCTTCCTTCTTACCTGTGCATCTTCATTGCTGGCTCTATGACTGCTCTCCTTATTCTTCTAGGTCCTCTGCCTTCAAAATTTCTTCCATTCTCTAGCACACTTTGTCGTAGCCTCTGTACATCCCTGGGTGAACCAAGGGCTCATCCTGGCTTTCTCCTTATTTATGTTACCTTTGGGTACAAACCTCTCCTCAGCTTCCTTGCATATTGTTGTCACCTATTCTGTCATCTCGTTTACTGACTTTCCTGCCAGTTCTCTCCCACTGAACCCTGTGCAGGAAATTCTTCATGCCTGTGTAGTCCTCCCTCTTGTAGTTTGGCTTCATTAGTCCTGCTCTTCCTGCTTCCCTCTCCACTTGTAACTCTACGATGTATTCGAAACTCAGAACCACGTGATCACTGGCCCCGAGGGGTCTTTCATATGTGATGTCCTCAATATATGCACTACTCAAGGTGAATATTAGATCCAGTCTTGCTGGTTCACCCTCTCCTCTCTCTGGTAGTCTCTCTTGTGTGTTGGCACATGAGGTTTTCCAGTACCACCTCCATCATCTTTGCCCTCCACGTTTCTGGGCCCCCATGTGGTTCCAGGTTCTCCCAGTCAATTTCCTTATGACTGAAGTCACCCAAAATCAGCAGCTTTGCCCTGCTCGCACGAGCCCTCCTGGCCACTTCAGCCAGTGTGTGAACCATTGCTCTGTTACTCTCATCACACTCCTGCCTTGGCCTTCTCCTGTTCTGTGGTGGGTTATACATCACTGTAATTACCACCGTGGGACCTCCAAATTAAAGTGTTCCTATTATGTAGTCTCTTGCTTCTCCTCTATCACCTTTCTCCAACTCATCAAAATTTCATTGGTTTTTGACGAGCAGTGCCGCTCCTCCACCCCCTTTGTTCCCTCTGTTTTTCCTCAGGATCTAATAACCCGCTGTAAAGATGGCATCTGTTATCATTCCTGTGAGTTTGGTTTCTGTGAGAGCTAGGATGTCTGGTGATGCCTCTTTCTCTCTCGTGTGTGTGTGTGTGTGTGTGTGTGTGTGTGTGTGTGTGTGTGTGTGTGTGTGTGTGTGTGTGTGTGTGTGTGTGTGTGTGTCAGCTTTATTACAGTGTGACAATTTGACAACACACCTTATGTTAAGAGATGAAACTGGAGGTGACCGACCCTTATGCTTCCACAACCTTTAATGACACTTTTTGTGACAAGGAACGTCATGCCGCAGCAGTCAATGGAGGAAACACAAGTTTTTACCTTTTATAGGCAGTACATCGTCTGTTTGTCTGTTTGTCTGTGTCTGTCTGTCTCTGTCTCACACACACACACACACACACTAGCTCTTTACTCTTCGTTTGTCTTGAAGTTCTCTATTATCTACAACACTTGTGACCAGTGATGACCTAGTGCTACATTGTATACCCATTATAGAAAGTTTGCTCACGTTATGTTGTTTAAACAATCAATAAATTATTTAAATTTCAAATCTTTTGCATGCTGCTATCTCGACACATTTTCATGTCGGGGAAATTTTGTCCTTTTTTTTTTTCTACAACACAAATATTACTAATACGTCGCACTTTCTCCACGCCTCACTCACTGTCAAGAACATAAGAAAGAAGGAGCACTGCAGAAAGCCTACT
Source organism: Cherax quadricarinatus (assembly GCF_026875155.1). Classification (NCBI taxonomy): domain Eukaryota; kingdom Metazoa; phylum Arthropoda; class Malacostraca; order Decapoda; family Parastacidae; genus Cherax; species Cherax quadricarinatus. The sequence continues at coordinate 3,907,174 of NC_069437.1, read as the reverse complement.
GGCCCATGCCAGTCAGGTCCAAGTAACATCCACTTAAGGAGGATGGAGCACTGCATCAGCCCCACCAGTGCAAGCCAGCCAAGTCCAATTCCCACCACCCACACCCACTCATGTATTTGTCTAACCTGTTTTTAAAACAACACAATGTTTTAGCGTCGATAACGGTACTCGGGAGTTTGTTCCACTCATCCACAACTCTATCACCAAACTAGTGCTTTCCTATATCCTTTCTGAACCTAAATTTTTCCAGCTTGAAACCATTGCTACGAGTCCTGTCTTGGTTAGATAATTTTAGCACATTATTTACATCCCTTATGAAAACAATCCTTATATTTATTCCTGTTTTCCATTTATACACCTCAATCATATCCCCCCTAATTCTACGCCTTTCTAGAGAGTGCAGATTCAGGGCCTTCAGTCTATCCTCATAGGGAAGATTTCTGATAAATGGGATCAACTTTGTCATCCTCCTTTGTACGTTTTCCAGTGCATTTACATCCATTCCGTGTGATAAATGTTTTTGAAAACCGACAAGTTGAAGATTGACACACTTATGCAACATATGTCAGACACTGCAACATCATGGAATCTTGATACAAGGAATTCTTCAACACTTGTCCAACCTTTGGACAAAGACCTATTTACAATAGTGGATGGTTCCACTGTGACCTCGCCGCCTCCTCCTTCGACTCACCTGACTTCAGTATATAAGCCACTTCTCCGGCCCTATGCTGTACTTTCTACAAGATTGATGGACTGAACACATCGATTCCAGGCTGAGGGACTGATTACCTCAAACTCCTCCTCCCCTCCTTACACTTTTCTGCTTTGTATTGGACTGATGAAGCCACTGTGTGGCGAAACATTTCTTTAATGGAGATTACCATATATTGTGCAAGTGCCACAATATATATCTATTCTGTAATACGGTGACCAGAACTGTGCAGCATAATCTAAATGTGGCCTAACCAAAGATATAGAGAGTTGAAGAATAGCCCGAGGACTCCTGTTATACTTCTTGATATGAAGCTAAGAATTATATTCGCTTTATGCACTGTTGTCTTAGTTTTAGATTATTGATAACCAGAACTCCTAAATCTTTTTCGCAATCAGTAATATTAGGATCTACATCTGCCACTTCTCCGACCACTGCATCAATCTATTCGATCTTCCTGGAGTGCTCTAACGTCCTCGTCAGAATTAGTTCGATGGCCTATTTTGGTGTCACTGGCAAACTTGCTTATGTCGCTGTTTATTCCCTCATTTATATCGTTTGTGAACAACAAAGGACCCAACAATGACCGCTGTGGAACACCACTGTGACGCGCCCCCACTAGGATTTCTCCCCATTTATGCTAACTCTTTGTTGCCTATCTTTCAACCACGCCTCTATCCATGATTTTTTTTTCCTATTCTGTGTGCCTCGATTTTCCTCAATAGCATCCGATGTGGAATTCTATCAAAAGCCTTACTAAGTCCATATACACAATATCATATTCATTACCACGATTTAATTCAAAGACCTTAGTGAAAAAAAGTTAAATTCGTTTGTAACTACATAAGAACATTATAACATAAGAACGAAGGAACACTGCAGAAGGCCTACTGGCCCATGCGAGGCAGGTCCAAGTCTCCTACCGGCTTAAGCCAATGCACCCAACCTAGTCAGGTCAGGTCACATTGACTTAAGGGAGGAACACGGCAACCGACCTGGTAGCACAAGCTATCAGGTCTAACTCACACCCACCCACATCCACTCATGTATTTATCCAACCTATTTTTAAAGCTACACAACGTTCTGGCCTCTATAACGGTACTTGGGAGTTTGTTCCACTCATCCACAACTCTATTACCAAACCAGTACTTTCCTATATCCTTCCTGAATCTGAATTTTTCCAACTTAAAACCATTGCTGCGAGTCCTGTCTAGGCTAGATATTTTCAGCACACTATTTACATCCCCTTTATTTATTCCTGTCTTCCATTTATACACCTCAATCATATCCCCCTAATTCTACGTCTTTCTAGAGAGTGCAGATTCAGGGCCCTTAGTCTATCCTCATAGGGAAGGTTTCTGATACATGGGATCAACTTTGTCATCCTCCTTTGTACATTTTCCAGAGAATTTATATCCATTCTGTAATAAGGTGACCAAAACTGTGCAGCATAATCTAAATGAGGCCTAACCAAGGATGTATAGAGTTGAAGAACAACCTGAGGACTCCTATTATTTATGCTTCTTGATATGAAGCCAAGGATTCTATTAGCTTTATTGCGAACACTTATGCACTGTTGTCTTGGTTTCAGATTACTGCTAACCAGAACTCCTAAATCTTTTTCGCAATCCGTAATATTAAGATCTACATTATTTAGTTTATATGTGGCATGATTATTGTCCTGTCCAACATTTAGAACTTTGCATTTGTCTATATTAAACTGCATCTGCCACTTCTCCGACCACTGCATCAGTCTATTCAAATCTTCCTGGAGTGCTCGAATGTCCTCGTCAGAATGAATTCGACGGCCTATTTTGGTGTCATCGGCAAACTTGCCGATGTCGCTCTTTATGCCCTCATCTATGTCGTTTATGTAGATTGTGAACAGCAGGGGGCCCAACACTGACCCCTGTGGAACACCGCTCGTGACACTTCCCCACTCTGATTTCTCCCCATTTATGCAAACTCTCTGCTGCCTATTTGTCAACCATGCCTCTATCCAGGAAAAAATTTCTCCTCCTATTCCATGTGCTTTAATTTTCCTCAATAGTCTCTGATGTGGGACCCTGTCAAAAGCCTTACTGAAGTCCATATACACAATATCATATTCATTACCATGATCTACCTCCTCAAATACCTTAGTGAAAAAAGTTAATAAATTCGTAAGGCAGGAACGCCCCTTTGTAAAACCATGCTGAGATTCGTTGATTAATTTATGCTTTTCAAGGTGGCTACGAACTGCCTCGGCAATTATTGATTCCATAAATTTTCCCACTATGGAGGTTAGGCTTATTGGTCTATAGTTCGAAGCTAAGGACCTGTCACCTGTTTTGAAAATAGGTATCACATTTGCCATTTTCCACTTATCTGGCACCATGCCAGTTTGTAGTGATATGTTGAAAAGATTAGCCAAAGGTGTGCTAAGCTCCTCTTTACATTCCTTTAGAACCCTTGCATACAGTTCATCAGGGCCTGGGGATTTGTTAGGTTTAATTTATCTATTTGCCTAAGGACCATGTCACTTGTGACCCTAATAGTACACAGTTTATTATCGTCCTGTTCTACATAATTTATCATTACTGGAATATCGCTGGTATCCTCCTGTGTAAAAACTGAGAGGAAGTATGTGTTAAAAATTCTACACATTTCCTTATCACTGTCAGTGAGCTGACCCGAGGAACTTTTGAGTGGGCCTATCTTGTCCCTGATCTTACTTCTGTATACCTGAAAGAATCCTTTTGGGTTAGTCTTCGATTCTCTTGCAACTTTAACCTCATAATCTCTTTTTGCTTTTCTAATTCCCTTTTTTATTTCTCTCTTTAACTGAATATATCGATTTCTCAATTGCCCCTCTCCTCTTTTGATTTGCCTATATATGCCTCTCTCTTTTGACCAATCAGATATTTTAATCTATTGTTCATCCATTTAGGATCATTTTTGTTTGATCTGATTTCCCTATTTGGAACATAATTTGACTGAGCAGCTAGAACTATGCCCTGGAAAGCATCATATCGGCAAACCATCACCACCTACCTGACCCTTAGTCAGGTCATTCCAGTTCAGCCCACCTAAGTAATTTTTCAGTCCTATGAAATCAGCCAAGCGAAAGTCAGGGACGGAGACTTGATTGCCATTATTAGGGGAATTCCATGATATATTAAAACTGAGTGATTTGTGATCACTTTCCCCAAGCTCATCATTAACCTCAAGATTATTAATTAGTGTTTCCCTACTGGCAAGAACCAAGTCAAGGAGGTTATTTCCCCTAGTTGGCTCTGTCACAAACTGTTTTAAAAAACAATCCTGGATCGTATCAAGAAAGTCACCTGACTCTAAATTTCCTGTCAAATTGCTCCAGTCAATCTGTCTATAGTTGAAATCTCCCATTAGCACAACATTTTCGTATGTAGATGCCTTACGAATTTCGTCCCATAGAAGTTTACTGCACTCCCTATCAAGATTTGGGGCCCTGTAAATCACACCCAAAATTAGTTTTTCTCGGCCCTCGAGAAGCTGTAACCAAACAGATTCAGTGGCTGACGCTTCTAATTTAATATCTTGTCTAACACAACAATTTAAATTGTCTCTGACATACATCGCTACTCCACCACCTTTCCTGTTGACCCTGTCAGTGTGGAATAATTTATAGCCTTGTATGTGACATTCAGAGGGCATCTCTCTATCTTTCAGATTGAGCCAGGTCTCTGTTATAGCAATAATATACTATGTCTCCTGCACTTGCAATTAATCTTAGCTCATCTATCTTATTTCTTACACTCCTGCTATTAGTATAGTAAACCTTAAGGGAGCTAGTCCCTTGCTGCCCTCTGCTGTCCCCCTTTGTTTGCTGACCTGATCTATTGTCTTTATTTATAACTTCATGCTGAATGCCTTTTATACATTTACTGTTTCCAACCCAAGTGTTTGCAAACCTGCTTGTTTCCCACACACACCCATAACCTCTATCTTCCATCAGTTTAAAATCATAGGCATTTCACCAATGGCCTTCTCAATCGAGTCTGCAAGTGCTACCACCCCAGCCCCAGAGAGATGTACCCCATCCCTTGCATACATATCATGTTTGCCATAAAAGTTGTTCCAGTTGTCAATGAATGGGATTGCATGTTTCCTTGCAGTATCTGTCTAGCCAGCAATTTACACCAATTGCCCTAGACAACCATTCATTTCCTACTCCCCTTCTAGGCAAGATGCTACATATGATTGGGATCCCTCCCTTAGACTTAATGAAATCAATAGCTGACCTGTACTTATCTAGCAGCTCTTCTCTCCTACCCTTCCCAATATCATTTCCACCAGCACTGAACAGATAATGGGCTTGCTCCCATTACCTGACATGATATTATCCAGCCTGTTGACAATGTCCCCAACACCAGCTCCAGGGAAGCACACTCTATCTCTCATCTTCTTATTCCTATTACAAAAAGCACGGTCAATGTATCTTACCTGAGAGTCACCAACCACAAGAATGCGCTTACCTCCATTAGCAGGGGCAGTAGTACCCTTACCTTCACTGGCCACTGAAGTACATTCATCCTGAAGAACAGAGAAGCGATTTCCTACCTTCAGATCTTCACTCTTAACTTTCCTTACTCTGATGCGCCTTCCATTACTGTGAACTACTCGCCACTTGTAGCAGGTGCTGGGCTGCACCTCACTGCTGGTAGCCGTTGCTGCCACCCCAACTACAGCCTCCTCACAGCGAGAGACAGACTGCACCTCGCTGCTAGAAGCCTCATTCCCCACAACTCCAGCCACCTCACACTCTCTCCCAGACCCATTGAGGTGGACCTTCAGCCTCCTAATCTCCTCCTGGAGAAGCAAGACCTCCTCCTTCAACTCTCCAACCCCAATTTTTAAAACACTGCAGAAGCAAGCCATGCTTTGTAACCGTCCACACTAATCCCCAAGGCAGCTTCCTAGGACAAATGACACTTATGCTGCATCAGCCAGGAACGCAATTATCAGTTACTATCCGCAGTAGGTTGGTAGACATCAACCACATAGAGAGGTACAACCGTCTTATGAAGTGTGTGAAATGAAAACCTGCCTAAAGTCTACTTGGAGTTTATTAGGGGGGAAAGGGAGTCATCGCCCCCGAGGTCCAGTCCCTGACCAGGCCTTCTGGTGGATGGCGTGATCAACCAGACTGTTGATTAGCCTGTTACTTTCTTTTGTACTTTGGCAAGATGCTTTTCTCTCTCCCTCTCTCTCAAAATGACAGATAAACCTTACAAACCTATGCTAACATTCAATATACATATACATACTTTTTACATTCTTGTGTTTAACACTTCTTATTCTTGTAATATTTCCTTTATGACCTAGGAGTCCTGGTCTGAGACAGGGCCGTAGGAAAGATAATCCACAGCACCACTAACACAACAAATTACTAGTTCCAAGCTATTCACCCACTACCATCACCTCTTCATCTAACATCTCTGTAACTACCAATAACATGGCATATTTACATTTCTATGGAGCATTAAGGATAGTGTACGCTACTAAGAACCTAACAAATGCGGAATCCATTTCCTGCCGAACAAAAGAAGCCATAAAACGCTCTCTCTCACACCCACAACGACCTAAGAATATGATTCTCGCTTCTGAACTGTGTACTGACTGCCTTTAACATGCTTCCAACAACGCCGTTTTCTGACGTCAAACACCGTGAGAGAACAGATACATCATTAAACCTCCATTACCGTCAATCTCGGGAGGTCATGTTCCAGAACCGCTGTGACGTTTAGTCACGCAGAATTAGTGGGGTAAATAATGGTCTCGAGATACTTAGAAATACGCAGATACATATCATTTGAAATGTATTGCTTTAATTGTTAATACACACCTGCCAACACAGCACGTACTTTTTTCTGGTTTAAATATAACAGTCTGCAACGCTAAATAAAACCCTGTTTAATTCACACTCAATCGAAAATCTGAAAAGTGCATATCAAGGAAGGAGAATTTGAAGCACATGATCTTCAAGTTGACGAAAACATCAACACTACTCCATGAAAATATTTTCAACCTCAAGCAGTTGTCAGAAGATACTTACGAATAAATGCCAAAGGAAGGTCTACGCTGCCCCACTTGTTCCAAAGAAATACACACTTTCTTATAACTTTTCGTGTCATCTCTAAAGTGACGCAAAATATTCTACTTCATGACGTAATGTGCTCAACAGACATTACATACCAACAAGACGAAGAAATTAAACTGTCAAAAAACTTAAAACCTATAAGCAAAATACCTCTCAAAGGAGGTTCCTTGACGCTGGTGAGGGGCTCTTGATCTAGGGAATTGGATCTGTGCTCCGGTTCCCTGAATACCTTCCATCATTCCCCCCACATGCGCTGTACAATCCTAGGGGGTTAACGCTCTCCTATGATTACAATAATATACGCAAAATAAAAAAAAGTCCAAGAACATACCCGGTACTTAAACAGGAAAACGGACGGACTGGTGAGATGGCTGGAAGGTTTGGCCTGTCTGGCTGGCTACCTGGGGCTCTCACCTGGTTATGACTTCAAGGATAATTGCTCCCGCGGCTTGGTCTCAGACCAGACTTCTTACTTGATACCCAGATCAGCCAGGTTATTGATGCTCGTAATCCATCGTAAAAACTATACAGATCCGGCTGATTAGGAACTGCCCAAAGGAATTTCTTATGTTCCCTTTTGAAAATAGGAGTGTCAATAAGCCTTGAATCTTGCATGCTAGTAAGATGCTATTCAACTTACCATGTAGATGATTGGTTTTTTTTTTCACGACAGCAAGAATAAGTTTTCTACTAATTAATATTTATCAAGTGAAAAAACGAAAGAGTAGCATATGTTGCCCAAAAGAAAACTACTTAAATGACAAGGTATCCAAGGTGTAAGGGAAGATAAAGGTTGGTAGTTTGTTCCACTGCCTAACATTGTCATAGGCTGCTGTGTCATGACGAAATGAAATGGAATATTCGAAGAACAGCAAAGTACAACCTCCGTGGAAGACTATGGAGTGAGCATTTCAAGACTATATACTAAGAGCTACACAAATAGCATGAGAGCAAACGCCATGGAAGCAACTGAAGAGGGTGGCATGCCCCGTGGTTCGATTGGAAGAGCACTCAGCGTACATACTGATTATCCGTGGTTCAATCCCCGGCATGGGTGGAAATGCTGGGGATGTTTTCTTAAATCTGCTGCCCCTGTTCACCTAGCAGTAAATAGGTACCTGGGTGTTAGTCGACGGTTGTGAGTCGCACCTTAGGGGGTGGTAGTATACCTTAGATGAAATTAACCGAGGTAGATATGTATGAAAAAAAAAGTAAACTATCTTCTTAGCAAATGGTTTAAGAAGTGAAATGGACTAAGCTGCAAGTGCCCCACCGGAAGAGGATATACGAGATCGGACCTAAGAGAATTACTGAAAAAATGGGAGATCAAGTGAGATTTGTAGAAAGAATCAGTGAAAGAGTTTAGAGCATGGCATGCACTGCGAAGAGCACTGATTAATAATAGAATAATTCGCTAACCGGTTAGTCTGATAATTAATTGACTATTTGACTAAATAATTAAATGACTAGCTAGTTGACTGAATGCCTAGCCGGCAGGCTGGCTAACCAAGCTAGCTAGCTGGCTAGCTGTCACCGTAATGTTTGTGCGTGTATCTAATGTTATATTGAGCCAGAGCATTATTTGGACTTGGCTGAGAGTGGAATGCCACGGGGAGAGCCTCAACTAATATAGGTAATCAGCTGATACTGTGGTGGAATCTTCTCACACTAAGACAGAGATAAACTTGCCACTTATGCTGGTCATTACCAAGCTAGACAGCGTACTGGGTGAAATTGCTGGGAACACTAGTCCACGCCCACGCCCACCACTCACGCCCGCACCTCTCCGTCAAGATGCAATCGATCTCACCGCCGGGGTATCACGAATATCCACACCAATCACACTACACAATCCCATGTATTTACTCCTCCCTTTACCCCCCTCTCCCTCCCTCCCTCTCTCTCTCTCTCTCCCTCTCTTCTCTCTCCCCCCCTCTCTCTCTCTCCCCCCTCTCTCTCCCTCCCTCCCTCCCTCTCTCTCTCTCCTCCCTCTCCCTCCCTCTCTCTCCCTCCCTCCCTCTCTCTCCCTCCCTCTCTCTCCCTCCCTCTCTCCTCTCCCTCCCTCTCTCTCCCTCCCTCTCTCTCCCTCCCTCCCTCTCTCCTCCTCCCTCTCTCTCCCTCCCTCTCTCTCCCTCCCTCCCTCTCCACCCTCCCTCCCTCCCTCTCCCCTCTCCTCTCCCTCCCTCTCTCCCCTCTCTCTCCCTCCCTCTCTCTCATATTCAACGCTACTTCCCTAAGCTCGACCTTCTTGCCAATCAACATCATAAATATAATTCATCCCTATACCTGTGACCGACTGAGTTTTTCTATTCTCACAGCTTGGTCCAGGGCTAGGCTTTTCTGCTGACTGCCTAGTCATTCAGGCTGTTGCGGTTGGCAACTCGCTGGCTCATATAGCCATTGCTGCCTGGTTGATCTGGCACTGGGCGGAGCTAGCGATGAAGTTTCTTGTGAAACTTTCTACGTTACCTGTTCGGACAATATTTCTGCTATGTGCTGGTTGCTGCTGGAAACGACTTGGACCACTGAAATTGACTATCATGTTGCACAAAACCAACTCACTTCCCAAGCTTTTTTCAGGGTTTCCTGCAACTCTCTCAACAACACTTATAGCTATACCTACACTCCACTGCCAAAATATGCTATCAATTCGACTCGTTTTCTTTTCCCAACAACTAATTGATCAACAATGTATAAACGGAGAACATCAACAGCTGCTGCCCAAGCCTCAAACACGCACTACTGGGGAAGAGAGTTAATAAAGAGGAAGACGTTGCACTACTGGAGAAAAAGACGGAACAAAGAGAGGTGAAAATAGTAAAAATGGATGAGGTAGAATAGGGAGAGATATGGAAGGTGCAAAGGGAGAGCGAGAAAGAGGGAAATTGAAGGGGATGGAAAGAGAGAGAAGATGGAGATGTTGCGACAGATTCCATGCGACTGCAAGATGAACAGGTAAGGTGTGGGGGGAAGGAGGGAGACGGCAGACCTGTGTGTCAAGGTACAATCTTAGCGTCTACATGGTATATCTGTGACAAATAATTTACTCAACTTGTATTTTAAGAAGTTATTTCCCCGAGGAAAGTGGAACAATACTGCAGAGACAAAAAGAGGAAACTGGAGAATAACAAAAGAAGCTGATATACGAGTTGGACACGTCGACTTAATTACATCTTTCCCGGATAACTGAGCAACAGTGAATGCTGTCTCAATATTCTAACAAGGTGGTGGACTGGAAGAGTTGAACTACTGCCCACATCCTAGTAGATAGTCTGTTGACTATACCGGCTTTCGCTGCAACATTCAAAATCCATGCTTCACACCCATACAATTGTGTTGGTACCACTATACTCTTGTACATTCCCCCCTTTTGCATCCATGGACTGTTATTTTGTTTCCACAGATACCTCAATGCACTACCCACCGTTTTTCTTTTGTCATTACTATGGTTCATCTTACCTCCCTTAATAAAACCATCTGCTGACATGTCCTCTCTCAAATATTTGGACACGTTTACTTACCTTTACCTTTGATGACTTTCTACTCCTGGGTAGCCTTGGGCCAGGCTTGTCTGGTGCTTGCCTGGTCAACCAGGCTGTTGCTACTGGTGGCCCGCTGACCCACATACCCATCACAGCCTGGTTAATCTGGCACCTGGTGAAGATACTTGACCACACTCCCCACCAACACTCACCTACCATCCACTCCACCCCGCCAGGGCAAACTCCACCAACGGCTGGAACATTATAAAGAGAGGGCTGAGGAAAGTGAGGGATGGCCTGTGGTGTATATGGGAAAAAGTTTTGTGTGAAAATCGGGAAATGTACCCGAATTTGAAAAATCTCAGCATCAAAATACATTCCACATACCCCTATCAGTGTCACCCTGAACAACCCACCGCCACGTCTTGATGTCCTGCGTGCAGAGCAGAAGGTGAAGTGGTAATCAGGTTTGTGGCACCCAGATTGCAAGTTGGATATGGGCAGGATGGCAGTACAGTATACCTGTGGGACACGTGAAAAGGTCCTTGGAAAAAATCCAGGATCACATGCAACCTATGTTTTTCCAAACACCATATCTCTTCTGCAAGAATAAACACTGCATCCAAAAAACATCCAACTAGCAAGATGTTTCTGGATTTGCAATAGGGATATGAAACTTTGAACAGGTATCAGGAAAGTACTCAGGAGGGAAATAAGTAATAAGCAGGGACACAGAGAAATTCTTGGACAGTCGACCCAAAATAGATAAATCATGGGAGGAAGAGAGAGGAGTAAAGTTAACATACAGAATGCCTAGACTACAGCAGTTGACCCGAAAATAGACACCAACTGAAAAAAAACACAAGAAACATTAACACCAGCCCAGCCCCTAGCCCTAGGGCTAACCCAGACTCAGCCCCCAGCCTTAGGGCTAATCCGGACTCTGCTGAAGACTCTACCACAACCACCACAGTCATAGCCCCCATTACAGACGTAGTCCTCTTCCGGGAAAAATGCTCGTTTCCTGGAAACAGATGGTGGTGTCTCTGGCTTGACTACTAAAGACTGCAGTGCAGTTCTAGGATCTGAACAAACTGGGAATGCATCCACCACGAATTTTATCCAACCAAAAGCAAAATGGTGCAAATTCTCTGCTTGGGGCATCTGTAAGCATGGAATATCATGAAAACAAATGGGATATGCAACTATGAACATCCCAAAATATGCCGCGACCTCCTGTCTAAAGGAATGTGTCGTACTACCTCCTGCAAATTCTTCCATCCCGAAATGTTCCCTGCATACCATTTAAAAGGAACCAGGAGGTACAGACCCCGTAAAACAAACCATAGTAGTTACCGCAACCCCACTCCAAATGATTTTTAGTGGCAGGAAGCGAAGAAAGAAAATGGAAAGAAATAACCAAAATAGTCCACCACCTTGGAGCACTGTTGGACTGGAGGCACAGCCAGTGGTCCATGTCCCTCCAGAACCACGACTACTGATGCGAACAACGAAATTCCCCCAACAAACACGCAACACGACCTCATTTATATTTGTTAATATTCAAGGCCTTAAGCCATCCATCAACAAAATACCTTTCATCAGTGGACTTCTGGAGGAGTCAAATGCGATATTTGTAGCCTTCACAGAGACCTACACAAAAGATCATTTTGACAACTAAATATGGATAACTGGGTACAACCTTTCTCGATGCATCAGAAAGAACAGGCAACAAGGTGAGGTTAACCTATATGTCAAAGAGAGGCTCATTTGCACCGAAATACTGAACACAACTAATGATGTAGCTGAAGTTTTAACAATTAAGATCGGGAACCAAAACTAAGTCATTGTGGTTGTATGTAAGCCACCAGATTCAAATTCCCAACAGTTCAAGGGGCAGCTAATAAAAATTAACTACTGTCTGGTAAACCTTCCAGCCCCATCCCCAAACATCTTGCTGCTTGGTGATTTCGATCTAAAATATACCAAATGGAAGAATGTAGCAGAAACAATCCCTGGAGGCAGCTCAGATGAAATGTCACACACACACACACACACACACACACACACACACACACACACACACACACACACACACACACACACACACACGAGCAGCTGAATCTCTACAATAAACACACCCTAAGCCAGCAAATAGTGAAGCCAACAAGACTGGAAAACACACTTAACCTTATTTTCACAAATAACGAGGACCTATTAAGAAACAAAATATAAAAAACGACTAATTCAGATCACAATCTAATCGAAGTCCAGACCTACATGCACAGGGGTCCTGACCAGCAAAATGCACACAGCTACTAAGGTACCTTCACCAAATTCAACAACAAGAACATCAACTGGGATCAGGTAAACCATGTCCTAAATGAAACATGTTGGGAAAATATTTTAAATAACATGGATCCTAACCAGTGCCTTGCAAAAATCAACTTCCTGGCAGCTAAAGTATGTTCAAGCATATTCCCCTAAGAAAAAAAAAAGAAGAGAAGAAGTAAACTGGAGAGACTCCCTTTACATGAGAAGGCGAAGAATCATTGAGCTCCTCGAGAACGCTAGATTATCTGAGACACGGAAGGAAGCGCTAACTAGGGAAGTGGAAAATGTTGAGCTTAAAGGATTCATGCATGATCCAGGAGAGACAATAGCTAAAAGTGATTAGTGAAACTGAAAGAAATTCAAAGTATTTCTTTTCATATGCCAAAAACAAGGCAAAAACCACATCTAGCATCGGGTTCCCGCACAGACAAGATGGAACTTAAACAGATGACAACAAATAAATGACAGATATTGAAATTTCAATACGACTCTGTGTTTAGCGAGCCACTAGTAAGTCCAAAGGTAGACAATCCAAATTATTTTTTCATGAATGAGCCTCAAAACCCTGTCAATGTATGCTAAATTTCTGACATAACCCTAACTCCACTAAACTTTGAGAAAGCCACTGACAACATCCCCAGGCCCAGACTTGTGGAACTCCGTGTTCATTAAGAACTGCAGAAACCCCTTTCGCGTGCCCTAAGTATGCTATGGAGAAGGCGCATAGACACGGGTGAAATTTCACTCACTAAAAACAACGGATGTAGCCCCACTCCATAAAGGTGGCTGCAAAGCAATAGCTAAGAACTACTGTCCAACAGCTCTAACGTCCCACATCATAAAAATCTTTTAAAGAGTGGTAAGAAGCATGATTGCAAACCACTTGGATTCCCAACAATTGCACAATCCAGGGCAGCATGGGTTCAGAGCAGGTCGATCCTGCCTCTCGCAACTACTGGACCACTATATGGTCTTGGATGCACTGGAAGACAAACGGAATGAAGATGTAGCATACAAAGACTGCAAAAGCCTCCGACAGGCACGGCCATGGTGTAACAGCGCACAAAACGAGTGCTAAAGTGATAACTGGCAAAGTGGGGAGATCGATCTTCAACTTTTTAACCAATCCAAGAAAGAGAGTAGTAGTAAACAGTTAAATCGGAAGCTGCCATAGTGAAGAGTTCTGTTCCACAAGGCAGAGAACTCGCCCCATCCTGTTCTTCATCCTTGTATCAGAGATGTAAACCATAGCACCGTATCATCCTTTGCAAACGATACTGGGGTCAACATGAGACTGCCACCCACTGAGGACACAATAAATCTCCAAGAAGATATAAACCATGTTTTCCAATAGGCAATGGAGAACATTATGATGTTCAATGAAGACAAATTCCAACTACATTATGGAAAACTGGAGGAAATAATAGTTATAACTGAGTATACTACAAACTCTAATCACAAATAAAGCGGAAAAGTAATGTGAAAGGCCTGGGAGTGGTATTGTCTGAGTATCTCACCTTCAAGGATCACAACAGCGCCTCTATCACATCTGCGAGGAATATGATAGGATGTATTAATGAGAACGTTCAAAACAAGAGATTCCAAGTTAATGATGATCCTTTTTAAATTATTTGTTCTCTCTAGGCTGGAATACTAATGTACATTAAGATATCCATTCAAGATAGGTGAAATTGCAGATATAGAGAATGTACAGAGAACCTTTATTGCACACATAAGTTCCGCCAAACACCTTAAATACTGGGAATGCTTGAAAAGACTAAACTTCCAGGTGTAGATTATGATGCATCTCTCTCGTGCAGGCAAGAGAGATACATCATAACATACACCTGGCAAATCCTAGAGTGTCTGGTCCCTACTGCACACAGAAATCACTCCCTACGAAAGCAGAAGACTTGGCAAGCGGTGCAACGTACCCCCAATGAAAAGTTATGACGCCATTAGTACACTAAGACAAAACAGTTTCCGGGGCCCAAGACTGTTCAACAGCCTCTAACCAGGCGTAAGGGGAATTACCAATAGACCCCTGGCTGCATTCAAGAGGGAGCTGGACAGATACCTAAAGTCAGTGCTGGATCAGCCGGACTGTGGTTCGTACGTTGGACTACGTGAGGCCAGCAGTAACAGCCTAGTTGATCAGGCCCTGATCCACCGGGAGGCCTGGTCACGGACCTGGTCGCGGGGGCGTTGATCCCCGGAATACCCTCCAGGTAGCATTTCCTCTCGAGGACTTCTACGCTTTCCCAGCAGTGTTTCTGACATCTTTTGGTAAAATGTTGAATAGTCTAGGGCCACGGATATTGATACTTCCTCCATACTCCCTCCAATCTGATATCCTCTCTCTGGTTGCCTACATTTTTTGACACTCATAACCTTGCTCTTTCCTATGTTCACTCTTAATTTCCTTTTTTACATACCCTCACAAATTCGTTTACCAACTTCTCATCAGAATCAGTCTACCAAAAGATGCGTATTATCAACAAAAAGCACTGTGACAACTCTTGCCCTGTCCCATATTCACAATTTTTCAATCCTCCATCTCTCCCCAAAACCCTATCGTTCCCTTATTTTACAACCCCGTCTATAAATATGTTAAAGTCATGGTAACGTCACACCTTCCTGTGTGGCAGCATCTGCCACATAGCTCCCTTACCATCCTATTATGTGCCATCCAAATCCACAAATCTAATGAAAAGTTCCTTACTTTTATCTAGGTATTATTTATGTATATGTTTCACTGCAAATACTTGGCCTATACATCCCTTATCCTTCCTCAAACCTCCTTATTCACCTGGAATCCCACTCTGTCTTACCCATAATTCTTTCAGTAATAACTATCATACACTTTACCAGGTACACTCAACAGGCTTATTCCCCTATAGATTTAGCACTTTCTCTTGTTCTTGTCCCCTTTTTCCCTTATATAAAGGAACTGCGCATGCTCTCTGCCAATCCCTAGGTACCTTCCTTTCATACTGAGAACAAATGCACCAACCACTCTACCTGCTTTAAACATTTCTGTCTAAATCCCATCTATCCCAGCTGCTTTACCCACTTTAATTTTACCCAATGCCTCAAGTATCTCCCCACACTGAAGATCCTGGTGGGCGAAACGTATCCTCAAAACTTTTAATAATTGCATACGTATATTTTGCACATACCTTAGTACTTTATTTATTGCCTTCCACTTATAAATTTCAATGATGTTTTCCCCCATCTAAGTCTTTCAAGAGAGTGTTGGCTCAGAGCTCTCAATTATCACAGTATTAATGGAAAACAATATCGACAAGTTAATGAATAAGACAATTTTGCAGCAGATAGGTATATCTATTGCTACTGCTTCCAGTTATATTCACTTGTATTCAACCGACAAAGACTGCGGAGCAGATAAAACGTTTCAGTAGTGAAGATACAAAGGTGCTGCAAATGTGTGTATTCGTCAGGCTGAATCAGGCTCGTATGAGAAATTTCTTATACAGTAAATTAATTCTGTCAACCTTTTCTGTATGTTTACCATTATATATATATATATATATATATATATATATATTATATATATATATATATATATATATATATATATATATATATATATATATAGTACGTGGACCAGAACTGACTGCGTAATCTAATCTTACTAACGATGTACAGAACTGTAATATAACATTTGGACTTCTGTTAATTAATCTTCTTATCACACACACTCAGACACTGTTGTCGTATCTCCAGATTTCTGTTTACCATGACTCCAAAGTCTTTTTCACGTTCTGTATGATCAAGTTAGATCTACATTAGCTAGTTTATAAATATGAGGGCTGTTTCTATTTGCATTCCCAAGTCTTAGGTATTTATACATGTTCACACTGACTGCTGCATGAAGTTCAACGTAGGCACCACAACTCAGCTGATTCGAAACTTGTTTGTGGAATTAAGTTCCTTATTAGGTCCACCGGTTATCCCATCTATATAAGAAGGGACGGTGATGAAAAATCTTGATCTCTATTAGTCTATGAGTATTAGTCAAACCTTGATAAAACTGGTAACAAGCTGAAACTTTCTGGAAAGATGTATAAAAATGCTGTAAAAAAAAAAAAAAAGTTTGAACATTCACTTTGTGCTAAAGCAGGAATCAAGATGGCGTCAAACATGGCTGCTCTGTTTTCTTCATATCTTTGCTGTCAGATATGATAGAAATGCAATGAAAGTTTTTAAACATAGGTTTTAAGACGTAAGCAATATAGTGAATGCATTAATGACAAAAAACAATGAAAACAATGGCATACTAACGTACTATGTATACTATATATACTATGAATTCTTATTTACACTTTCTCATTTCAGATAATGAATGTAAATGCTAGAATAAGGGCCGTAGGACTTTTGAATTGATAAGCATCAAGCGAGAAGGGGTTCTTGAGATGCTGGAGAAAACACATCCACTGAAGGTTCATGTTTGCCGCAAGAACTACAAACGTGAAAACACAAGTACAGTTTCAGAGAGTAAATCGTCAGCGAATCTAACACAGGAGAACGAAACACCACAACTGTGTTCAGGTGTTCCTACATTTGACATTATATGTAACTGTATATTCTGTGCTGAAACCATAACTAAAGACAATAAAATCCAAATCAAACACAGAAAAGTTGTAAGCAACGTAGCATCTCGAGAATTCAAAGCAAGTGTCTTGAACTGTGTCAGAGATAGACATGAATGAATAAGTCAATGCTGTTTCAGAGTGCATACGAAATGCTCTTGACTTACCCTCCAGGTAGTGGCAACCAAGGCAAAATATCATCATATTTGTGCTCATTCTTCCGAAATAAAGATCAAAAGGAAGAATCCATTGGCAGGTCAAGTGATTACTTGAAGATGTTTTCAAGAAGCTCTGGGCTTTTCTTGATAAGAGTAATGAATGTCAGTAATGCGTGTCAGATCTCCTAGAATACATGGACACTTTCTAAGATGGACAAGGAGGGCATTCAATTAAGCATCTTCAGCAAAAGCTACAGGAATTTACAGTAAAAAACAACATTGAAAAGCCAATCATCAGTAGATTACGGATGAAAGTAGTGAAACCGAACGAATCACTGATATAGCTGCCTCAATTATCTTAGTTGACGTCAGGTCGAGTCTATGATCTGGATGAATATCATACACTTGAAGAAACAGAAAACGGAGATACTTTGATGCCTTATTCTCTGGAGGCTTCCTGCACAATTTAGTGGACGGGAGGGTTACTAACAGATGCACAACCATACTACATGCCATAATTTAATTAAACATGCAGGCCCAAATCCTCCATTTCACCACTGGTACTTGCAACAGCTGTGTATATATACCAGGTATGCATCCCGTGAATTGATAGGCATTTTGAACATGAGCTTTCTGATGATTATAATTTCAGCGGTTTAAAACTGCTGATATACACTAGTGAACCCTCATATGCCTTAGATCATTATACACAGTTTGTGTTTAATAACGCTAATTTCAATGTATCATTACTGGTCCTAACACCTAAGGTTCTTAAGGGTGGCATTGCTTGTGTAACTCCCTTCTGAAACTGTGAATAGGTCACTCATAAAACGCACAAATTACTATCGCCTGAGAGAGTTGCAATCTGTGGTAACAGCGTCCCTTAAGATTCCT
The DNA here is from genome assembly GCF_026875155.1 of Cherax quadricarinatus. Lineage (NCBI taxonomy): Eukaryota > Metazoa > Arthropoda > Malacostraca > Decapoda > Parastacidae > Cherax > Cherax quadricarinatus. The sequence goes on along the minus strand of NC_069437.1, from coordinate 3,888,857 downwards.
ACCCAGGAGCTCCAGTGTCTAGACTCAGAAACTTCCCTAGACTTTCTCTGGATTGTTGGCTTTACTCTGGAATTATGTTTATTCGATTTGGTTTTAAAAGCCATGCGAGCCATGTTGGACGCCATCTTGAATTCCTGCTTTAGCACAAGGTGAATTTTTGAGGGCTTTTGAAATGTTTCTTATGCTCTTACGCGTCTTGCACCAAAGGTTCAGCTTGTTACCATTTTAGGGTTTACAGCTTTTCTGAGCTACTACTATTGGACTATATAACTAAAGGAGTTATCAGTGTGCTGATTACACAACTAATTTTCATTGGGGGTATTTTACACCGTCTAGTAAACCTCTTCTCAGGTCCAGAGTAATTTTAGTAGGCAGATTAGGAACCAATCCCTTAAGAATTATCCAGAAACTTATACTGCAACTTTCTCGCCTAGGTTCCGAGAGTACAGTTCAAGGGACGACAGCTACTGATGAATTTGACACAGGCGTAATATTGGGGTACCTGATTTTGGAAACACTTTTGCCAACCAGTGGCTTTATCAATACAAGGACTTAAACGGTAGACACTAGAAGAGAAAATCAGTCCCTTAGCCTTGCAGAATTATGTACAGAAGACAGTAGATGAAGTAATTAGTTGCTCATACTAGGAGAAGGTATTCAGTACCATAATCTTGGTGAATCTGAATCACGGGCAAGGAGATGGGCGTTTATTTACAGGAGTCAAATGAGGTACAGCAAATGAAGGCACTGTCACAGGTAGTCGGGATCCACCAGAGAAAATAGATCATGCCCAAGAGTTGGGCCATTAAAATAATTATATATATATTATATATATATATATATAATATAATATATTATATATATAATATTATATAATAACAAGGAGGTCAAAGGGTGCAAACCTCAGACAAAAACACTTAAGGATTATCATTAAAACAATCGTATCATACTCAGTTACCTTATCAATGTCTTTCAGGGATCTGTATACATACGAAAGTGTACACATAAATTGGGACAGGAGTAAATTTTGTAATTATCTCATGTCTTAGACTCCAGCTTAATTAATGTAGTTTGGGTTCTTTTCTTTTCCATTAAGGAAATTGAAAAAAATATATACTTCTCTTATGCCAAATCTAAGGAAAAAACAACATCCAGTATTGGGCCCCTGCTTAGGCGAGATGGGACATACACAGATGACAGCAAAGAAATGAGTGAGATACTAAAGTCCTAATACGACTCAGTGCTAAGCGAGCCGTTACCCAGACTAAGGGTCGACAATCTAAATGAATAATTTATGACCGAGACCCAAAATTGGGTCATCTAAAAAATCTCTGATATCATCCTGACACCATAAGACTTAGAAAAGGCAACAAATAACGTGCCCATGCACAATGCCCCAGGCCCAGACTCACGGAACTCCGTGTTTATCAAGAACTGCAGGAAGCCCCTATCACATGCCTTCAGCATTCTATGGAGAGGGAGCAAGGACACGAGGGTCATCCCACACTCACTAAAAACAACAGACATAGCCCCACTCTACAAAGGTGACAGTAAAGCAATTGCAAAGAACTACAGACAGATAGCACTAACATCCCATATAAAAAAAAATCTCTGAAAGGGTTCTAAGAAGCAAGATCGCCAACCACCTAGATACCCTTCAGTGACACAACCTATGGCAACTCGGGTTTAAAGCAGGTCGCTCCTGTCTGCCCCAGCTAATGGACCACCACGACAAGGTCCTGGATGCTATCGAGGATAAGCAAAATGAAGATGCAGTATACACACACTTTGCATAAGCCTTCGACAAGTGCAACCATGGTGTAATAGCGCACAAAATGCGTAATAAAAGCACAATAGGAAAAGTTAGATAGATAGATAATAAATAGAACACAGAGTAATAGTAAACAGTGTAAAGTCTGAGGCAGCTACAGTGAAAAACTCTGTTCCACAAGGCACAGTACTCCCTCCCATTCTATTCCTCATTCTCGTATCTGACACAGACAGAGATGCAAGCCATAGCTCCGTGTCTTTCTTTGCGGATGACACCCGAATTGCCATGACAGTGCCCTCCATCAAAGACACCGCGAGACTCCAGGCGGACATCAACCAAATCTTCAAATGGGCCACTCAGAACTATATGAAGTTTAATGAAGTGAAATTTCAACTACTCATATATGGAAAAGTTGAGGAAATTAAAACTATCAGGGTATACAACAAATTCTAACCATACAATAGAGCGAAAAAATAATGTAAAGGACCTGGGAGTGATAATGTCAGAGGATCTCACCTTCAAAGACCACAACAATGTATCTGCCGCATCTGCTAGAAAAATGATACGATGGATCATGAGAACCTTCAAAACTAGGGAAGCCAAGCCCATGTTGATTCTCTTCAAATTGCTTCTCTCTAGGCTGGAATACTGCTGTACACTAACTGCCCCCTTCAAGGAAGGCGAAATTGCTGACCTGAAGAGTGTTCCAAGAACTTTTACGGCACACATAAGTACGACAAAGCACCAAATTACTGAGAACGGCTGAAGTCCCTTGATTCATATTCCCTGGAACGCAGGCGAGATACATGATAATATACACTTGGAAAATCCTAGAGGGATTAGTATCAAACTTACACATGAAAATTACTCCCTATGAAAGCAAAAGACTCGACAGGAGATGCAACATTCCCCAAATGAAAAGCAGGGGCGCCACGAGTACACAGAGACAACACAATAGGGGCCCCATGACTGTTCAACTGCCTTCCAGTATACATAAGGGGGATTACCAATAGACCCCTGGATGTCTTCAAGAAGGCACTGGACAGGCATCTCAAGTCAATACCTGACCAGCAGGGCTGTAGTTCATACATTAGTTTGCATGCAGCCAGCAGTAAGAGCCTGGATGATCAGACCCTGATCCACCACGAGGCCTGGTCTCGGACCGGGCTGCAGGGGCATTGATCCCAAAACCCTCTCCAGGTATACAGACTTCTGGCAACCATCCAGCTGTGTTACCCTGCGACTCTCGTCAGTGCTACAACAGCTGTTGTTCTGCAAGGCTATTATTGCAAGCATTCTTCGTGAATGTGGTTTTGCCCAATTCTCCCCTTCAATTCATGATTACTGCTGAAATTCATGATGAATGTTACACCTAGGAAGCATGCAAGTATTGTAGCTCTTAGAAAACATGTGATTTGAGTATCAGAGAGATCGCCAAAAATTTGAGCCGAGCGAAGTTAAATGTAGGTCAGATTTTGAAGAGAGCTAATGACACCGGTGATTGTGGAGCACTGCGTCGAGGACGATGTGAAAGAAAACGCAAGACAACACCACGATGACAAGGTCATCATAAAACGGCTGCAGTAGGCACTCGATCATAAGGGATGGGCGACAGGTGAATGGAGTAAAGTTATATTTTCAGATGTCACACATTTTGAAGTACATGGGTATAGCTCAGTGGTAGTAAGACGAAGCAAAGGCGAACCTCTTCGGACTGGACATATTCAACAAGCACCAAAACACACACTAAGATTTTTTGGGACAGTTTTACTGCTAAAGGCCCTAGGCGGCTTGTTGAGGGAACGATGAACATTGACAAATACAACGCAATCCTGGCAACTCATTCACTTCCCGTTGTGCATAGACACTTTCCTGATGGAGAAGTATTTTCCAGCAGGATGTTGCTCCATGCCCCACTTCCAGAAAAATGCTCACATTCTTCGAACAGAGTGGTCTAAGCGTTGTAAATTCGCCTGGACCTCAACCCAATTCAGAATTTATGATCAATAACCAAATGCAGGATAGCAAAACAGAACTGTTCAGCCGTGAAGGTTACTGTTGCTGTTATTAGGACCTGGTACCACAACAAAAAATGTCAAAATGTGTAACAATTCTTATAAAAGCAAAGGGCAGTTATATCTATTATTAAATCAATTATGTCATATCATTGCCCTGTATTTTTTAAATAAACATTAATTTTCCAAATATGGCTTATTTCATCAATGTCCCAATTAATGTACAATATATGTTGAAGAATAAGACACTTTTGCAACATTTGGGACTCTTTACTGAGTGCTCAATCCAATACAGAAAATAACAGCGGAAGTACACTAGTGGCTTTGTCCAATGGTGACTCCGGCTCCTCCTGCTTCTGCTCACCTGACTTCAGTATATGCTGTTCATTTTTCAAGACTGATGGACTGAACACATCTACTTTAGGCTGAGTGACTGATTACCCAAAACTAGTACTCATTTTCCACTGTTATTCTCTGTACTGGACTGAAGAAGCCACTGGCTGGCAAAACGTTTCCTCAATAGATTCCCAAATGTTACACAAGTGTCTCATTCTTCAACCTGACGGTTTTCAAAACCACTTTCATCACACATATGTCCCTAACGACAGTACGCAACACCAGCATGAAACCCTCATCTGAATATATTCAGAAATTAAAGAAATCTAAAGATTACGTTAAGAGACTAGTCCCAGACTGAAGAGGAATAACATATGAATAAAGACTGAAGTTTCGAACTACCAAAATACCAAACGAGAGAAAACCCGTAAGGGATATATGATCACAACATTCAAATTATACAATAATCAAATAGAACAAACTGTGGATATCTGGTAACATAAAACCTACAACATACAATGCTGAACGAGATGATGAGTAACTACGCTCTCAAAAGCTAATCCACAAATTTGACCTGGGTATGAAGGTAATAAAAGTGGTAGACTGGAGCCACGCACGCCGAGCCTGCTAGGGCTACCACAACCCACCAGCCTCCACCATTACCACCCCAACCCAATAACTGACCCAGTCCCCATAACAGGTCCCCACTCCCCTTCAACCGACCCCGCCCACTAATAAGCCCCTCTACTAATTCCCAGTGAACCCTCGCCCGTTAACAGGTGACCCAACCCTCCTAATTCCCACACATATGCGGCACCGACGCCACCCTGGAAGAGTGCGCGTACTCACCGCTTTGTTTGCCGGGGGGGGCGGGGTCGATACTTAGCTCCTGGCCCCGCTTCCTATATCACTTTAATCGGCATCACTGACTTCTAGCCTCTTGGGCCATATCTACTCTTGAAAAAGTGTACTGAATTCATCTCCATCACTGCCTCATCCATGTAATTCCAACCACCCCGAGACTAAATCACTTACCTACATCCCTATGGCTCACTTTGTATTAAGCTTCTACCTGTTCGCCCGTGATCCTGGTCTTCTAGTTCAGTCTGTCCCTATCAGCCCTAACAATTCCTCTTCCGATATTGTACGTAGTTATCATATCCCCTCTTGTCCTCTCCAAGGTTATCAGTTCAATTCCCTCAACCTCTTATCACAGTGCGTTTGTCTGTTTTAATATTATGCTGGTTGTAAACCATTGCACCTTCTCCAGTTTCTTCACGTGCTTGGACAGGTGTGTACTCAATAACTTGTGTCTTGTATAAGATTCAGAAGGATTCTTTATTCAAGATCCTGGATGCTATTCTAAGGTTTGAAAATCTTTGCATACGCTGCTGCCTTTACAAGGTTTATGTGCAAATGCTAGGGGGTTGTATTCAACTCTTCCCTTCCTCTCCCGTCCCTGGTCCTTTTCACTCTGATATTGACAGCTTCTCCCTGCCCATATTGTACTGTGTCCAGCACGAGTGTGTGAGATACCACTTACTGAAGGCACTCAGCGTAGAGTGTGAATATGCGTGCGTGCGTGCGTGTGTGTACTCACCTAGTTGAGGTTGCGGGGGTCGAGTCCGAGCTCCTGGCCCCGCCTCTTCACTGATCGCTACTAGGTCACTCTCCCTGAGCCGTGAGCTTTATCATACCTCTGCTTAAAGCTATGTATGGATCCTGCCTCCACTACATCACTTCCCAAACTATTCCACTTACTGACTACTCTGTGGCTGAAGAAATACTTCCTAACATCCCTGTGATTCATCTGTGTCTTCAGCTTCCAACTGTGTCCCCTTGTTACTGTGTCCAATCTCTGGAACATCCTGTCTTTGTCCACCTTGTCAATTCCTCTCAGTATTTTGTATGTCGTTATCATGTCCCCCCTATCTCTCCTGTCCTCCAGTGTCGTCAGGTTGATTTCCCTTAACCTCTCCTCGTAGGACATACCTCTTAGCTCTGGGACTAGTCTTGTTGCAAACCTTTGCACTTTCTATAGTTTCTTTTCGTGCTTGGCTAGTGTGGGTTCCAAACTGGTGCCGCATACTCCAATATGGGCCTAACGTACACGGTGTACAGGGTCCTGAATGATTCCTTATTAAGATATCGGAATGCTGTTCTGAGGTTTGCTAGGCGCCCATATGCTGCAGCAGTTATTTGGTTGATGTGCGCTTCAGGAGATGTGCCTGGTGTTATACTCACCCCAAGATCTTTTTCCTTGAGTGAGGTTTGTAGTCTCTGGCCCCCTAGACTGTACTCCGTCTGCGGTCTTCTTTGCCCTTCCCCAATCTTCATGACTTTGCACTTGGTTGGATTGAACTCCAGAGCCAATTGCTGGACCAGGTCTGCAGCCTGTCCAGATCCCCTTTTTAGTTCTGCCTGGTCTTCGATCGAGTGAATTCTTCTCATCAACTTCACGTCATCTGCAAACAGGGACACCTCAGAGTCTATTCCTTCCGTCATGTCGTTCACAAATACCAGAAACAGCACTGGTCCTAGGACTGACCCCTGTGGGACCCCGCTGGTCACAGGTGCCCACTCTGACACCTCGCCACGTACCATGACTCGCTGCTGTCTTCCTGTCAAGTATTCCCTGATCCATTGTAGTGCCTTCCCTGTTATCCCTGCTTGGTCCTCCAGTTTTTGCACCAATCTCTTGTGTGGAACTGTGTCAAACGCCTTCTTGCAGTCCAAGAAAATGCAATCCACCCACCCCTCTCTCTCTTGTCTTACTGCTGTCACCATGTCATAAAAACTCCAGAGGTTTGTGACACAGGATTTCCCATCCCTGAAACCATGTTGGCTGCTGTTGATGAGATCGTTGCTTTCTAGGTGTTCCACCACTCTTCTCCTGATAATCTTCTCCATGATTTTGCATACTATACATGTCAGTGACACTGGTCTGTAGTTTAATGCTTCATGTCTGTCTCGTTTTTTAAAGATTGGGACTACATTTGCTGTCTTCCATGCCTCAGGCAATCTCCCTGTTTCGATAGATGTATTGAATATTGTTGTTAGGGGTACACATAGTGCCTCTGCTCCCTCTCTCAATACTCATGGGGAGATGTTATCTGGCCCCATTGCCTTTGAGGTACCTAGCTCACTCAGAAGCCTCTTCACTTCTTCCTCGGTTGTGTGCACTGTGTCCAGCACATGGTGGTGTGCCCCACCTCTCCGTCTTTCTGGAGCCCCTTCTGTCTCCTCTGTGAACACTTCTTTGAATCTCTTGTGAGTTCCTCACATACTTCACGGTCATTTCTTGTTGTCTCTCCTCCTTCCTTCCTTAGCCTGATTACCTGGTCCTTGACTGTTGTTTTCCTCCTGATGTGGCTGTACAACAGTTTTGGGTCAGATTTGGCTTTCGCTGCTATGTCATTTCATATTGTCTTTGGGCCTCCCTTCTTATCTGTGCATATTCGTTTCTGGCTCTACGACTGCTCTCCTTATTCTCCTGAGTCCTTTGCCTTCTATATTTCTTCCATTCCCTAGCACACTTGGTTTTTGCCTCCCTGCACCTTTGGGTAAACCATGGGCTCATCCTAGCTTTTTCATTATTTCCTGTTACCCTTGGGTACAAACCTCTCCTCAGCCTCCTTGCATTTTGTTGCTACATATTCCATCATCTCATTAACTGGCTTCCCTGCCAGTTCTCTGTCCCACTGAACCCCGTTCAGGAAGTTCCTCATTCCTATGTAGTCCCTTTCTTGTAGTTTGGCTTCATTCGTCCTGGCCTTCCTGCTTCTCCCTCCACTTGTAGCTCTACTGTGTATTCGAAGCTTAAAACCACATGGTCACTGGCCCCAAGGGGTCTTTCATATGTGATGTCCTCGATATCTGCACTACTCAAGGTGAATACTAAGTCCAGCCTTGCTGGTTCATCCTCTCCTCTCTCTCTAGTAGTGTCCCTTACGTGTTGGCACATGAAGTTTTCCAGTACCACCTCCATCATCTTAGCCCTCCATGTATCTGGCCCCCATGTGGGTCCAAGTTCTCCCAATCGATCTTGGGTAAAGTCACCCATGATCAGGAGCTTTGCCCTGCATGCATGAGCTCTTCCGGCCACTCCAGCCAGTGTGTCAACCATCCTCTATTGCTCTCGTCGTACTCTTGCCTTGGCCTCCTGCTGTTCTGCGGTGGGTTATACATCACTGCTATTACCACCTTGGGACCTCCAGAGTGAAGCGTTCCCGCTATGTAATCACTTTCTTCTCCGCTGTCTCCTCTCTCCAGCTCATCAAAATTCCAGCGATTTTTGATCAGCAATGCCACTCCTCCACCCCCCTGTTCCCTCTGTCTTTCCTCAGGATTTGGTATCCCATTGGAAAGATGGCATCTGTTATCATACCTGTAAGCTTGGTTTCTGTGAGAGCTATGATGTCCGGTGATGCTTCTTTGTCTCTTTCATGCCACTCCTCCCACTTATTTGTTATTCCATCAGCGTTTGTGTACCATACCTTCAGTTTCCTTTCCAACACTGTGGTTTGGGGGGCCTGTGAGGGTGGGAGACCTGGTGGCATACTGTGGGATTCTATAGCTCGGTGTTGGGTGGAGGCTGTGGGTATGGACTGTAGTGTGTGTTGGGATGGTGTGATAGGTTGTATGGTTCTGAGAATAGTTGTGTGCGCGCTTGCCCTTGCTGTTCTGTTCTGCTCTGACTGACCTCTGCATGTCTGTGTATGCGTGTTCACCTAATTGTGGTTGCAGGGGTCAAGACTCAGCTCCTGGCCCTGCCTCTTCACTGACCGCTACTGGGTCCTCCCTCTCCCTGCTCCATGAGCTTTATCATACCTCGTCTTAAAACTATGTATGGTTCCTGCCTCCACTACATCGTTTGCCAGACTATTCTCCTTCGTAACAACTCTGTGGCTGAAGAAATACTTCCTAACATCCCTTTGACTCATCTGAGTCTTCAGCTTCCAATTGTGACCCCTTGTTTCTGTGTCCCATCTCTGGAACATCCTGTCTCTGTCCACCTTGTCTACTCCACGCAGTATTTTGTATGTCGTTATGTCTCCACTGACCCTCCTGTCCTCTAGTGTCGTCAGACCGATTTCCCTTAACCTTTCTTCCTAGGACATTTCCCTTAGCTCTGGAACCAGCCTTGTGGCAAACCTTTGCACTTTCTCTAATTTCTTGACATGTTTGACCAGGTGTGGGTTCCAAACTGGTGCTGCATACTCCAGAATGGGCCTGACGTACACAGTGTATAAAGTCTTGAACGATTCCTTACTGAGGTACCGGAACGCTATTCTCAGTTGTGTGTGTGTGTGTGTGTGTGTGTGTGTGTGTGTGTGTGTGTGTGTGTGGTGTGTGTGTGTGTGTGTGTGTGTGTGTCCGTCCGTCCGTTTGTGTCTGTCTGTCTCTCACACATCCTCAAACTCGTTTTGTTATCGTCCAGTTTTCCACGTACTTGTGCTTTTTTCTTCTCAGTCTCTTTTTTTCATTTAATTTTCTTTTGGTATGGAGTTCTTTTCTACCTCCGAGCATTTGCTGATTAGGAACTCCAACTGCACTGTGTATTTATTATTGTTGCAAGCGTAGAATGAACCTCTGATTATGTTGACAGAAAACTCACTGCTTGAAAATAAAATACGAGTTCCCATCAAAGAGTTCCTGGACTGCCGCAAAAAAAATATATAGGCTAACCTAAACACCTAGTTGAAGCTGTCTCCCTGGAAGTACTCTCCTTGGAAGACTATAATATACACTGATCCCAGAGCTGATGATATTCCTCGAAACATTTCTCGAACTCTTTTTTCCTAACAGCGTCAAGTGAGGTGCAATTCTGCTTGAGCTTCCTCCTCCACGTCTTTAAAACCCCGCTCCTCTAGTGTCACTTTTATTTTTGGGAAGAGAAAGAAGTCAGAGGAAGCTAGATCTGGGGAGTACTGAGGATGGTGGACGACCGCAATGTTGTATTCCAATTTTCAGTCAAAATCCTCTGACATGACCCATTAAAAATAATCACAGCGCTAGCAATGTCCTGGATACTTTGATGCTGGCGTCTGTTTTGGATGTTGATGGAGGACCAGAGTATTCGTCATCCTCAACTGATATTTGTCCTGTTTAGAATAAAAAAAAACATTTAAAACAATGTCTTTGTCCCTAAATACTTGGTGAAACATTTTGAGAGTTTCACTAGCCGTTTTTTCCCCAGCTTGAAAAATAATTTCACACACACACACACTTCTTTTGAAGATTCCAGTCTGTTACACACACAAAATCCTAACTTGCTGACAACACGACAGAAAAAATGCCCATCTAATCTCTAGGTAGTAACAAACTCACCACGTTACTTCACAAAGGAGTGTACAGCGCAGCAACGTGATCTACGACGCCGCGATATTTCACCCAGGAAGCGCGTGAAAATTCCAGTTTGTTACCATTCGATAACATTTTGTACATAAAGAGAAACTGGCTGAATATTCTGACCCTCAACCGGAGTCCTCTTAAGCAGAATGTACAAGTGAGAGAGAGAATAGGTTATAAAGGGTAGAAGGTCAGGTTACCATAATATTCAGAATAAATAAGCAGTTTTAAGGGGTACAACAGTCGGCACTGTCCCATGTTTCTATTAACTAGAGGTAGTGTTATTTATATCGCCGGGTGTCATATCACCAAAGGATACGCTTACTTATTTCTATGAGGTTGATGGATTTTTTTTTTTTACAGTTCAAGCTTGAAATACCATTTGTATTTAAACTTTTTTTTTTATATAAACCTAAGTTTTCTGTGAATTAATAACAAAAAAAAAAAAGGCACAATACCGTGACTGGAGCGATACACAAATAACCCGCACATAGAAAAGAGGAGCTTCCGACGACGTTTCGGACCGACTTGGACCAAGTCGGTCCAAGTGTTTTACCTTGATCCGAGGACACACGCTGGCGTGGGTACCTCCGAGCCAACCTCACCCCACTCCCCGTTCCGTGTACTAGTCTCCACGAGCAATGGTTACAATAATAATATAGTGCTCGTGGAGGCTAGTACACCAAATGGGGAGTAGAACGAAACCAGCTCAGAGGCACCCACACCACCGTGTGTCCCCGGATCAAGGTAAAACACCTAGCTCTGCTGGGTGCTTGATTCTAGTAGGATTTGACGATCCTGTGGGTTAGAGCAGCATGTGATTCTCTCTCACTCACCATGGGGCGGGCCAAAACGACATGGGTTCGAGTCCTCGGCTAGTCGCAGTGTTATTAAATACCACTCGTCCTTGGTTACAATACTGTGTGTGTGTGTGTGTCGTGCCAAATAGGTAAAACTTAATATTTTTGCTTAAACAGCAACGCTTTTCTTGCCGAATAAGGCAATCGAAAATTTGTGTATGGAATAATTTCGCAAAAATCATTCTGAACCTAACGGAAAAAAATGACTTCACTGTGCTTGTTTATTATTAAATTATTGTAAATTTATCTGAAGTATACTTAGTTGGATTAGGCTAAATTAAATTGTGCTTGTTATAAAGTTAGGTAAGTTCTCTAATTTTTTTTGGTACAAAATTATTAATTTTTACATTAACATAAATGAAAAAAATACATCTTTAAACATATAAGAGAAAATTTTAGAAAGGACTTAATTTTAAACGAGTTCTTGCTAACTAATTTTACCTATTCGGCGCGCGCGCGCGCACACACACACAAAGCTCAGGAAGCAGAGAGGGAGAGGACCTAGTAGCGATCAGTGAAGAGGCGGGGCCAGGAGCTGAGTCTCGACCCCTGCAACCACAATTAGGTGAGTACACACACACACACACACACACACACGTACGTTTAGTGTCTAATGGACATGTGCCTAGGACAAAATGGTAACTAACACACAGATTTCGAAAGAGATTTTGTAAACCACAGGTGTTTCAAGCATTAGGACTTTTCATTAGGTATCCCCGACAAGGTAACCTGAAGAAGTTGCACGATTTTTTTTTTTTATTTTTCTTCCTCCAACTTACAATTTTTTTCTTTCGCTCATAAGTCAGCATCAAATATTAGAAAACTTGTAGGGAAACGAAGACCGAATTCCATGATAAGTGTCATGCTCATGTGTCCCATCACCAAAGTTGTTGAACCCATTCCCAGGATCCTGCAAAGGATCGGATAGCGTCCAAAACCCTCAATGGCGTCCAAAACCCTCAATGGCATGTTTCAATATCTTTTATATGTGCCAAAAAAAATAAAATAGAAGACAGCGGAAAGTGAAAATTAAATATCTAGGTGCAGAGATGATCATTTTGTGTGCAAAATGGCATGAAAATTTTTTTCCTGTTGAATCCTGCTAAATAAATTTCAGTTTGCTTCTGAACGGCTTCAATATTTATTGGCTCATGCATCTTTGAGCCAGGATAGTACCCGTTTAACTTCATTTGCATGCAGGCAAATGTGTTCACGTAGCAACATGGTAAAAAGCTTGGAATTGTTGAAATTTGTGCTATAACTGGAGAATGACTTATGTGATCAGCTTCAAATTTTCCCCAATGGTGTGGCTTCCTGAACACAAGGTTCACGCTGCCACTGGCTGCCTCAAGGTAAAATAACCTCCACAACCATGTCTAGACCTTTAAAACATTTTTACCTCTATATCATATAACAGCTGTTAGATTTCACTGGAAAGAAGTAGACTAGAGAGTTGCCTAGTGGGGATAACGGCAATATACCGACAGTTTACCTCTGCTTTACCTGTGACCTGTTTTGGGTGATTCCTACTCCAGCGGCCTAGCCCTCCTGTTCACTGCAAGGCCATAAGCCTGGCCATCTCTACAGACTCTTTTTAAAGTTCAAAGTCTTGTACAGGAGGTAAGGCAAGAAAGACCAGTACTCAGAAACCTATGGGTATTATACCCCCACTGTTAAATACCGTTGGTGGTGGCCCACCAGCCCATATATCCATCACAGCCTGGTAGATTTTAAGCACTGCAGAGGCAGCGATCCGGCTTCCTTTCAAAGAACTCTATACTGGCTCCAGCAACATTTCTAATATCTACTGATAGGATGAATAGTCTAAGCCCACAGACACTGATATAGTGCTTTTGTACTGTACCCCATGACCCTCCTGCTTCTTCCTGGGTTTATATTACGCTTCCATATTTCTAACTCCTGTACGTTGTTAAGGTTGTATGCAGATTTGGTATTAAGCCATTTGAGGTATATTCCATGTGTATAACACACAGCTCAATGGTCTTTCCAGATAATACATTTCCCAGTACTAGTTCAAAAGCTTTATTTGTTCAAAGCAGGCAGTAGAAACAGTTTTCTCTCCAGCTCTTCCTCGCGCGTTCTCAGTGGCATTATCAACACCGAGTAGTACTCAAAGCAAGTGAATTGAATAGTGTTACTACTGACATTATTTCTTTTGTTGTGAAAATTATTCACATTATTTTGCTGACCTTCACAGGTCAGCTGACATTATAACTAGGTATTATTATTATACATGCTCTAAATTTATGCTCTAAGGAGTGACCTTGCGTTTTGTAAACCATTCTTTTGAGTTTCTATTTTTTTCCATATCTCAGCAATTGTAATTTGCATCGTTAAACATTGTGTATTTTCAACATGAAAAAGTCCAATGTTGGGTGAAACGTTGTACAAATAGAGGACTCTCCTACATAAATGTCTTTTTTTGCCAAGATAGCCACATTTAAATAGCACACACCTCCCCTCACAAAAAAAAAAATGATAATTGAAGAACACTCTCAAGTGAGATCACTCTGCGCTCCAAGATAAAATTAAATAAATGAAAAACTACTAGCACAAACAAAAAACTCAAAATCAAATAAACACCATCACACCAAGTTTAAAAGCAACGCTGCATCAGTAAAGAATAGCTCAGTTCCCAAAGACGCTGGACAACACACTACCCATGTTCACATCAGTTCACAACATTTACCATTCACACAGCAACCTAACCCACCTGACAGTGCAGACTCGCTAAACCACTGGCCACGGAAAATGAACGTATCACTTGGAATTACGAGGAGAGTGTAAGGTAATATTAAAGTGAAGGTGCACATTAAGGTTTACGTACTGGCAGAGTGAAGATGCCAATTTGACTCAAATATACACTAGTTCCTCCATGCTTAGACGGCGGCCAGAAACATGCAATACGGAGATTCATCAGCCAGAACAATGAGTCACCCAGTCTTGTAGTATAGGTGTACAGAGCACCCGCACGCTATCACAAGTACAACCATTCCCATCCCTCCTCTTACTCCCCTCTCTCTACCTCCCCCACCTTCTCTCAACCACAAGTAGATGAATGCACACAAACACAACTATGAACATTTTATTTGAAAGATTTTTATAACTAAGTATTCCAGGGTAAATAGGCAGATGTGAAATGGTAAAAAAAAAAAAAAATAGGCATTCAGATATTACATTTATAAATGTGAAATATTTGGAAGTAATGTTAGGAAGCCTAAGAGGAAGACAAAAACTAGTATTAGGGAGTCGAAACAAAATATGAACAGAGGTGAATTCTAGTATAAACTGATATTTTTACCCAAAGAACAGTAAAGAGTAAGTAATAAAGACACATCAATCGAGATAAATGAAGATATAAAAAAGTGACAAACTTATGAGGATCTGGTATATACAGACGGCTTAACGTAAAAAAAAAAAGAAAACTATAATCATGAGACATAAATCAAAAGAAACCTGACACTGAGTTTTAACGAGAGTCGCAGAATGAAAATTATATTAAACCAAGCAGCGATTCCAAGAAGTTACTTAAGGAAGAAATAAAATTATTGGTAACAAAACTATTTACAATAAAGTAAGATTAAAATACAGTATGTAAATGATGTTGAAACCTTCGTGATAAGTCCAAATTCAGTTCAATGAAAATACAGGTATTACTGTGTTTAGTCCACCTTTTAAATACACACGAGTTGTATCATGTAAACTAAGTTGTAAGTTTTAATCTCACATCCTTCCTGAGGGGTGGGGGTGGGGGGCTTAAATAGTGACCCATTTGATCTACCACGAGCTTACTGCCCATGGTTCATACAGCCCTCACAACCTTCTTGATCACAGTCATCAAGCAAAAAAAATTATCCGATTTCCTTTTGAAGACTTATCTTTCTCAGCAATACTTCTGATAACTGCTGGTGGAAGGCTGAAGCTTTTTATTTGTAAAACTGGACACGTACTGTGTACTTCAGTGGTTAGTGAGGTTGAAGGTACCACTGATTCCCCTGCTAATCAAGGTAAGAATATTTTAATAGGCGATTCTCTGGTAAGATATATGGACCGTGCATTTTGTAACAGAGACAGAAAGGTCAGACAGTGTGTGTGTCTTCCTGGAGGTGGTGTTTGTGACAGTCAGCAGGTTGCATAATATTATGGCAGGTAATGGGAACAAGCCCATTATCTGTCTTAGTGCTGGGAGTAATGACACTGGGAAGGGCAGGAGACAGGAGCTGCTGGATAAGTACAGGTCAGCTATAGAAGTAGTTAGGTCTAAGGGAGGGATCCCAGTCATATGTAGCATCTTGCCTAGAAAGGGAGTGGGCAATGAATGGATGTCTAGGGCAATTGGTATAAATTGCTGGCTAGACATGTACTGCAAGGAACTTGCAATCCCATTCATTGATAACTGGGACCTATTCTTTGGCAAACGTGATATGTATGCAAGGGATGGGGTTCATCTCTCTGGGGATGGAGTGCTTGCATTAGCCAATTCGATTGAGAGGGTAATTGATGACTTGTCTAGGAATTTAACTGATAGATTATAGAGGTATGGGTGTTTGTGGGAAACAATCAGGCTGCAGTATTAGGGTTAAAAACAGCAGTTATTACCGAGATACCTCAGGGATATGTTTAAAAGACAATATTCAAATTAAAGTTGCTAGTAATGACAAATCAATTGAGCAGCAAACAAAGAGAGATAGTAGAGGACAACGAGTGACTAGCTCCCTTAAGGTTTACTATACAAATAGTAGGAGTCTAAGAAATAAGATAGATGAGCTAAGATTACTTGCAAGTGTAGGTAATATAGATATTGGTATAACAGACCTGGTTCAGCCTGAAAGATAGAGAATGCCTTCTGAATGCAACATACAGGGTTATAAACTATTCCACACTGATAGGGTCAACAGGAAGGGTGGTGGGGTGGCGATGTATGCCAGAGAAAATTTAAATTGTTGTCTTAGACAAGATATAAGATTAGAAACATCAACACAGAATCTGTTTGGATACAGTTTCTCCAGGGACATGACAAATTAATTTTGGGTGTGATTTAAAGGCCCCCAAACCTTGACGGGTGTGCAGTAAGCTGTTATGGAACGAAATTCATAAGGCATCTGGATATGAAAATTTTGTGATAATGGGAGATTTTAACTTTAGACAAATTGATTGGAACAATTTGACAGGAAATCTTGAGTTTAGTGACTTTCTTGATACGGTTCAGGATTGCTTTGAGGTTTTTTCAAGGGTTCTTAAGGAATGCAAAATGGAACTCTGTGAGCCATTAATTAATATTTTTAATTTATCTCTTCAAACAGGTGTAATGTCTGATATGTGGAAGATGGCTAATGTAATTCCTATTTTTAAAATAGGGGACAAGTCGTTACCGTCAAATTACCGCCCAATAAGCCTGACCTCAATTGTAGGCAAATTACTAGAGTCAATTATAGCTGAGATTATAAGAAGCCATCTCGATAAGCATAGCTTGATTAATGATACTCAGCATGGATTCACAAGAGGCCGGTCTTGTCTAACTAATTTATTAACTTTCTTCAGTAAAGCTTTTGAGGCTGTTGACCACGATAAAGAATTTGATATTATTTACTTAGATTTTAGTAAGGCTTTAGATAGAGTTCCGCGCCAGCTCATGGCATTGGGGGAAGGGTGCTCTCGTGGATCGAATCATGGCTCACAGACAGGAAGCAGTGTGTGTCCATAAATGGGGTTAAATCCGAGTGGGGATCAGTAACAAGTGGCGTTCCACAGGGATCAGTCTTGGGCCCGTTGTTGTTTATAATATATATCAATGATCTTGATGAAGGAATTACCAGTGATATGAGCAAATTCGCCGATGACACAAAGATAGGTAGGATAATTGATTCAAACGTAGATGTTAGGGAACTTCAGAAGGATTTAGACAAACTCTATTCTTGGTCAGAAAAGTGGCAGATGCAGTTCAATGTAGATAAATGCAAGGTTCTGAAGCTCGGGAGTGCCCATAACCCTAGCACTTATAAGTTAAATGATGTAGAACTTAGCCATACAGATTGCGAAAAGGACTTGGGGGTTATGGTAAGCAGCAACCTTAAACCAAGACAGCAATGTGGAAAAAGACACTTATGTACAGTTCAGGACATTTATTAGAGGAGACGTTTCGCCACGAGTGGCTTCTTCAGTCCTAATACAGAGAAAACTAAGAAAACGTATATATATAGTGGCAGGAGACAGGTGAGGTGACGCGTGGGTAGAGGTGGTAGTAGAGGTGGTAGTAGTGGTGGTGGTAGTGGTGGTGGTAGTGGTGGTGGTAGAGGTGGTGGTAGTGGTGGTGGTAGAGGTGGTGGTAGTGGTGGTGGTAGTGGTGGTAGTGGTGGTGGTGTGGTAGTGGTGGTGGTGGTAGTGGTGGTGGTGGTAGTGGTGGTGGTGTGGTGGTGGTGGTGGTGGTGGTGGTGGTGGTAGTGGTGGTGGTGGTAGTGGTGGTGGTGGTGGTTGGTGGTGGTGGTGGTGGTGGTGGTGGTGGTGGTGGTGGTCGTTGTAGTGGAACTAAGGAGGTGATGCTAGAGAGGGACCTGCTGGCATCATGTAACACCGGTTCCCAGGATGGGTAATATCCTCTTGCTTAGTAATTTTGAAATACTTTAACTACCGGATTTTTGCTTTATAGTGTTACTGACAGAAATTAGTGCAGCTTCAATGCATTTTCTCTGTCTTAAGTCGTCTTCTTTAATCACTAGTTTAGCTTCATTGAATTTAATGAGGTGTCCAACATCGTCCCTATGTTGAACACAAGCATTCTTGCGGTCATCATTTCTGCAAGCATTTTTGTGTTCTGCTATCCTAATGTCCAGAGATCTGGCTGTTTCCCCTACATATACTTTGTCACACCCCCCACATGGTATAGTGTAGATTCCTGCACTTGTCCCAGAATCATGCTTGGGTTTTTGTATCAGGTTCCTAATAGTAGTTGAAGAGCTGGTAGATATTTTAGCCAGGACTGAAGAAGCCACTCGTGGCAAAACGTTTCCTTTAATAAATGTCCTGAACTGTACATAAGTGTCTTTTTCCACAATATCCTCCATCCCAGTCCCAGGAAAGCAAACTCTCTGCCTCCTACTCCTGTCCTTCAAGCAGAATGCCCTATCCATGTACCTAACCTGGCTATCCCCAACAACAACAATATTCTTACCTTCCTCGGTGTCATTCGATGTGACGTTTCCAGTAGTCGACTCACATTCGTCGGGTAGCACAGAGAATGCATTAGATGTTTCCACAGCAGTCTCCTCTTCATTGTTTCTACCTTTCCATTCGTCTTCTTGATCGTCAGCTTCGTCCCATGCTGTCCAGCCACTGACCACGTTCCCTTCTTGACCCTAGGACTCAAACCAGGACTACTACGAATCCTTTTGTTTTCCTCAGTCAATCACCGTATCTCCATCTTCGCTACCCTCAATTCTTCCTTAAGCTGCTGGTCAAGTTGCTCGATGGAGGGCATCTTGGTTCAGTCCACGGAGAGTGCACAAGACACTTCTTCACAGAGTTAAGTACAGGTCACCACTGGTCACCACTCACAGCAATGGTTTCAAGTTGGAAAAATTCAGATTCAGGAAGGATATAGGAAAGTACTTATTACAACCCAGGAGTCCAAATGGCCTGTTATCCTGGGTGTAAAGGGAGCAAAATAAACACAGCAGAAAACTTTTGACTTATATTATCCTTCACCAATTTAGAACAGCAGTATGTACACTATATACACTATGTACAGTGATAGGTATTAGTGCACTCCACGGTAAGCAAGGCAGAATAGAAGCCACTAGAGAGCAGACCGTGCTTTAATCAGCTCTAGAATGGGAATGACAAGGGCAGACAGGAGAGTGGTACCCACATAACCTCTGCGATTGCCAAAACCGTCTTCTTATTGGCTGGAACCTGGTTACTAGTTGAACGACGGGGCCCCATCGTCAACTCTCAGTCACCTGGTTCGCTAGTTGGGGGAGCTAGCCTGTAAATGAGGGTGTGTACATGCGCCGAATAAAGGTTACGCACTTTTTGCATGCCACAGCACTGATCCAAGTCGGACCGAAACGTCGTCGTAAGCTCCTCTCTTCTATGTGCGGGTTATTTGTGTATCGTTCCAGTCACGGTATTGTGCCTTTTTTTGTTATTTTTGGTAATAGAGTTGTGGATGAGTGGAACAAACTCCCGAGTACAGTTATTCAGGCTAAAACGTTGTGTAGTTTTAAAAATAGGTTAGATAATTATATGAGTGGGTGTGGGTGGGTGTGAGTTGTGTCAGTGGAACGCCTTCCATCTGAACAAAAGACTAATGGAAAAAATAAATAAAGAAATGACTAGGAAAAATAAGAATAATGACTTTTGAGGATTTTACTTAAAATTTAAATATAATAAAAAAAATGGCCTTCGGTTCTTGTAGTTGGGCAGGAGTAGGTAAGGCCCTGGACAGATCTTCTGATATTAAAGATGTAGGTTATCCTGGGCGGATGGTGATAGTCCGATGTTTTGGGATCTCCTCTACCACTTGGTTGGAGCACCACAAGTAGAATAAGGGCCGGTAGTAGTCTAATAATTGTTAATAAGTCCCATTAACAAATGTCTTGCTCCTTTATCTGGCGTCTATCCTGGATGACCATGCCAGGAACAGAGCTGGTTACCAATGGTCATGATAATATAACATTTAAGAATAGAAAAGAGTGATAAATGCCAAAATAATTACTGGCAGCCAGCAAACAAAAGAAAGGAATAAACAGTAATACTCCTGGTAGATCGCCCTACCTGATTAGGAGAAGAGTGGAGGTGAAGTGACTCCAAACTTCAACCCACACCAGGTAAGGTCAATACTACCAGGAGTAGAAATTTGAACAAATCAGACACCAAGAACTAGTTTCGCCCCAGCCCGCCAGAGGAGGGGGGGGGGGTGCGCGACGTAACTCGCTAATGACTCACGAAATCGTAATGACATGATTGCAAACAAACCATAGCCCGGACGGGATTGAACCCGCGGTCATAGAGTCTCAAAACTCCAGCCCGTCGCGTTAGCCACTAGACCAGCTAGCCACAATAAGATTCGTCTAGTGGCTAATGCGACGGGCTGGAGTTTTGAGACTATGACCGCGGGTTCAATCCCGGCCCGGGTATGGTTTGTTTGCAATCGTGTCATTACTATTTCGTGAGTCATGTTGATGGCAGTGAAGGGACTTGAGCTAGAGTTCGTCACGGCCACGCTAGCTGGAGATTCGTCTGTAAAAACTTGCATTTGTGGTCACAGTGGTGCCTGTGCTAACCTTCCTATGGTGTAGAAATATACCTAGTTGGACGAATCTTATTGTGGCTAGCTGGTCTAGTGGCTAACGCGACGGGCTGGAGTTTTGAGACTATATGACTGCGGGTTCAATCCCGGCCGGGGTATGGTTTAACTCGCTAATGGCTCCTGGTTGCCTGAACAACCTTAACCCCACTCACGCCTACTTTTCCCTCACAGTTGGACAGGCCTAGCTTGTGCTGCTGGGTCTGGTGCCGTGCTCCTTCCTTGAGTGGAGGTGACCAGACTGGGTGCGTCATTGGGCTAATCCGGGGGGGGGGTCATCGGGCTTATCCGGGGGGGGGGACATGGACCTGCTCCGCATGGGTCAGTAGGCCTGTTGCAGTGTTCCTTCTTTATGTTCAGCAGTGTGCTATTACCCTATTCTATATTGGAGAGGGTTTCGGGGGTCAACGCCCCTGCAGCCCGGTCTGTGACCAGGCCTCATGGTGGAGCAGGGCCTGATCAACCAGGCTGTTACTGTTGGCCGCACGCAACCCGACGTACGAACCACATCCCGGCTGGTCAGGTGCCTGTCCAGTGCCTTCTTGAAGACAGCCAGGGGTCTATGGTAATCCCCCTTATGTATGCTGGGAGGCAGGTAAACAGTCTTGGCCCCCTATATAGGATAGGTACAGTGGTAAGAAAGCTAACTACATCTTTTTTTTTTCTATCACGCAGGATGGGATTCATACAAAGTGCTGAAATTTATCAGCTTGAGCTGAGAGATTTAGTACGACAATGAGGATATCGCAAAGTATTCCATTAAGAGTTCATCAACTACAGCACAACCGTAGGTACTATTACTTACCTTTGATGAGTTTCGAGAGTCTCATTACTCTCGGAACCCGGCCATGGGTCAGGCTCATCTGGTGCATGCCTGGTCAACCAGGCTGTTGCTGCTGGAGGTCTGCTGCCCCACATATCCATCACAGCCTGGTTGATCTAGCATCTGGTGAAGATACTTGTCCAGTTTCCTCTTAAAGACTTCTACAATTGTTCCAGCCATGTTTCTGATATCTTCTGGTAAGATGTTGAATAGTCTGGGACCCCCCGGATGTTGATACAGTTTTCCTTTGTTGTCCCCACCGCACCCCTCCTCTTCACTGGGTTTATTTTACACTTCCTCCCATATCTCTCACTCCAGAATGTTATGGCAGTGTGCAGATTTTGGACCAAGCCCTCGAGTACTTTCCAGGTATATATTATCACGAATCTCTCTCTCTCCTCCGCTCTAGTGAGTACATGTTCAAGACGAAGGCGTTCCCAGTAATTTAATTGCTTACTGGCTCAATGTGAGCCGTAAACGATCTCTGTATTTGTTCCAGATACGATATTTCTCCTGCTTTGAACAGGGCCGTCAGCACTGAGTAATATTCTAAATGAGGGAGCACTAGCGTTTTGAACAGTGCCACCATTGGCATTATTTCCCTTGTTTTGAAAGTTCCCAATACCCACCCCGTCATCTTCCTGGCTGTCGTGATCTTTGTCTTGTTATGGTCTTTAAGGTCCGATGACACAATTATTCCCAAGTCTTTTACGTGTTCCTTTCGTTCTATTTGGTGACCCTCTTGTGTTATATATACAGTGTTCCTTTTGAGTTCTTCATTCTTTCCATACCTAAGCATCTGGAACTTATCACCACTGAACCTCATGTTTTCTCCAATGGCCACTGGAAAACCGTGCTCATGTCTTTCTGTATTTTTTCAGTGTCTTCTACTGTAGTGACATTCATGCTTATTTTAGTGTCACCTGCAAATGATACAAAACTGTGACGGGTGGCTTTATCTATGTCTGCTGTTAGGATGAGAAACAGCAAAAGTGCCAGGACAGTGCCTTGGGGAACTAAGCTTTTTACTTCGCTGATGCTGGATTTTGCTCTGTTTACTACTACTTTGTGTTGTGTGTTAGGAACCTGAAAATCCATCTGTCCACCTTTCCCGTAATGCTTATGGCCCTCATTCTGTGCAGTATCACTCCATGATCACATTTGTCAAACACCTTTGCAAAATCTGTGTCAATCACATCTGCGTTTTGGTCGTCTTCCAATGCCTCCGTAAGTCTGTCATAGTAGTTCAGCAGCTGTGACAGGCATGATCGTCTTGTTCTAAAACCATGCTGGTTTTGGTTATGCTGGTCCGTGAAATTTGTAATCTGCCGTCTCATCACTCTTTCGAAGATATTTATGATGTGAGAAGTTAGGGCTACTGGTCAGTAATTTTTAGCTAGTGCTCTACTATCTCCCTTATGCAAAGGAGCTATGTCTGTACTCTTTAAGGCCTCCGGTATTTCACCTAGATCTAAGCTCTTTCAAAGAATACCGAGGGCTCGTGCTAGTGGTACTTTGCACTTCTTTATAAATAGAGCATTCCATTAATCTGGTCCAGGTGCTGAGTGAGTGGGCATATTATACATTTCTTTTTCGAAATCTATGGGATTTGTACTAATGTCAGTTAGTTGGTCTGCGCGGCCTTCTGTTGGAGTGAAAAATGATTCTGCATTTTCTACCTTGCTGTCATTTAGTGGGTTACTGAACACCGACTCATACTGTTCTTTTAGGATTTCACTCATTTCCCGTTCATCGTCAGTATATGAATCTTCTCTCAATAATGGTCCAATTCTACAGGTAGTTCTTAACTTGGATTTTGCATAGGAATAAAAATATTTTGGGTTTCTTGCAATATCCTGTATGGTCTTTTGTTTCCTTTGTGTTTCTGTTAGGTATGCCATCCTAAGTTTTTGTTCTAATTCGGTGATCTCTCGGCTAAAGCTATCTTCCCTCTGTTGCAACATATTTGTGTTAAGCAATTCAGTAACCCATTTTCTTCTGTACCATCTCCTACGTTCTCTCTCTATATCTGACCTTCTGGGTTTCCTCAATGGTACGTGCTACATACCTTGTATGCTTCTACATTCAGCTTCTCTAGGCACTGGTGGGGATTTAGAATGCTCATGTCTGATTCCCAGAATATGTCTGATAGCTCTTGGTTTATTTTTCCCAGTAAATTCTATGGTTGTTGAAATTAAACTTATTGAACATCCCGTCTCTAACATTAGTGATGCAGTTCCCTAACCCTGAGTTAATACTCGTTTGAACTCCTATGATGTTGTGGTCATAGTATATTGTTTTTGTAACTGTTATGTCTCTGATTAGTTCCTCGTTGTTTGTGAATATCAAATCCAGGGTGTTTTCATTTCTAGGGAGATCAGTTATCTGTTGGTTCAATGAGTACTTTTCACAAAGCCTCATTATTCCCTGGTATGTGCCTGCTGAGCCAAGGTGCTTCCCGGAGATATTTCTGGTATAACGTTGTGTTGAGCCATCTTCCATTTTACAAGAGGGAATTACCTTCTCTCAAGATAACCTATTCCATGCACAGCGATGTTGGTACATCTGCTTCTCACTGGATCTATTCTATACTTTCTTCCATCTCTCTCAATCCAGTAAGCTATTTTAGTAATTATATAGTATATGTAAATGGCCTTCAAGTATTCTCCATGTGTAGATTATAAGATCAATCTCATCTCCATTCCAGTGCTTTGAAACGACCCCAGAAATTTAGAGGTTTTACCGAGTATATTACCTGGAGTTTACCTGGGGAGAGTTCCGGGGGTCAACGCCCCCGCGGCCCGGTCTGTGCCCAGGCCTCATGGTGGATCAGAGCCTGATCAACCAGGCTGTTGCTGCTGGCTGCACGCAATCCAACGTACGAGCCACAGCCCGGCTGGTCAGGTACCGACTTTAGGTGCTTGTCCAGTGCCTGCTTGAAGACAGCCAGGAGTCTATTGGTAATCCCCCTTATGTATGCTGGGAGGCAGTTGAACAGTCTCAGGCCCCTGACACGTACTGTATTGTCTCTTAACGTGCTAGTGACACCCCTGCTTTTCATTGGGGGATGTTGCATCGTCTCCCGAGTCTTTTTGCTCTCGTTGTTAGTGATTTTCGCGTGCCAGTTCGGTACTAGTCCCTCTAGGATTTTCCAGGTGTATATAATCATCTCTCCCGCCTGCGTTCCAGGAAGTACAGGTTCAGGAACCTCAAGCGCTCCCAGTAATTGAGGTGTTTTATCTCTGTTATGCGCGCCGTGAAGGTTCTCTGTACATTTTCTAGGTCAGCAATTTCACCTGCCTTGAAAGGTGCTGTTAGTGTGCAGCAATATTCCAGCCTAGATAGAACAAGCGACCTAAAGAGTCTAATCATGGGCTTGGCATCCCTAGTTTTGAAGGTTCTCATTATCCATCTTGTCATTTTTCTAGCAGATGCGATTGATACAATGTTATGGTCCTTGAAGGTGAGATCCTCCGACATTATCACTCCCAGGTCTTTGACGTTGCTTTTTCGCTTTATTTTGTGGCCGGAATTTGTTTTGTACTCTGATGAAGTTTTAGTATCCTCATGTTTACCATATCGGAGTAAATGAAATTTTTCATCGTTGAACTTCATATTGTTTTCTGCAGTTGATGTCTGCCTGGAGCCTTGCAGTGTCTGCAATGGAAGACACTGTCATGCAGATTCGGGTGTCATCTGCAAAGGAAGACACGGTGCTGTGGCTGACATCCTTGTCTATGTCAGATATGAGGATGAGAAACAAGATGGGAGCGAGTACTGTGCCTTGGGGAACAGAACTTTTCACCGTAGCCGCCTCAGACTTTACTCTGTTGACTACTACTCTTTGTGTTCTGTTCGTGAGGAAATTATAGATTCATCTACCAACTTTTCCTGTTATTGCTTTAGCACGCATTTTGTGCGCTAGTACGCCATGGTCACACTTGTCGAAGGCTTTTGCAAAGTCTGTATATATTACATCTGCATTCTTTTTGTCTTCTAGTGCTGGCTTTCTTAAAACTTAAGTCTGATGTTTTCACTAGTCTATATTCAATGCCTCATCATTTATACATTTTTAAATTCTAAAAGAGTTTCTTGAAATCTTTCTAAATTTTCCTAGTCCGCCATGAACCTTTAAGTTATTTGTAGACGGTTTCGGGGATCACCGCCCCTGCGGCTATACATTTTGTCTGTTGTGCAGGTGAAACAGTCTTCAGTTTGCAACTGCTGCTCGTCTCTCTCTATCAATTACAAGTTCCCGGCTAAAGACAGCCAGGAGTCTGTTAATAATGTATCTTATACATGAAGGTATTTCCACTTATGTATGAAGGGAGGATGTTGAAGTCTTTGATATTTTTACAGTTAAGCTGTCTCTGTGCACTCACTGCCCCCCTAATTTTTATTTTGCGTATTTTGCACCATCTGGTGAGCCTTTTGTTTTCGTACCGAGTGATTTCAGTGTGCAGACGTGAGACTAATCCCTCCAGAATTTTCCAAGTGTAACATGTGATGCATCTTTCTCACCTACTTTTGCTTACCTCTGATGGATTTCGAGTTTTCTTACTCGTGTACCCCGGCCTTGGGCCAGGTTTGTCTGGTGGCAGGCCGCTGGCCCACACAACTATCACAACACAATTGATCCCTCATCAGGAGGAGGTACTTGTAGAGTTTCATTTTCCTATTCTACCCTTGTTCCGTTAGATGTTAAACAGTCTGAGCCCACGGATGTTGATACAATGTTCTCTCTTATTGTGCCCACGGTTCCAAGGAATATGGTTTGAGGTTATACAAGCAGTGAAGGTACTCTGTACATTCTCCAGAACCGCAGTTTCGCCTGTCTTAAAAGGGGCTTAAAATACACCAATATTCAGCCTAGAGAGAGCAAACTGACCTGTTGAGTATCAATTTTGTTTTGACATCCTTTTATTTTGAGGTTACTGGTTAGCCAGCCTACCATTATCCTTGTGCTTATGATAACATTGTTATAATCCTTGAATGTGGAATCGTCTTACATTATCAGTCTCAAGTCTCTCACCTTAAATTTTCGATCTACTGAAATGAATCTTCAAGTTTATCTTCTACTCTACCAGTTTTTAATTCATCAGTGGGATTCACGAAGTTTATAAAATAGAAAGATTTCTTCGCTCTGTGGTACAGTGTTGGGCCTGCTGCATGCCAAGACCATAGTTTCAGTCCCTCCCCATTCTTCTCTTCATTCACTGACAGTCATTCATTGCAACAAAGCAATGCACTCAGCTTTATAAGTCACTATCCATCGCATCTTCAGCTTATACTCAAAAGTCAACCTCAAGGATTACGACATACGGCATTTTTAAGCTTCAGATTCCTTTATACCTCACTCACAGCTTCAGTAGTTCTCACATGCGGTACTCTTAAGAAATTTTAAAAATAATTATAAATACTATTCTTTGCTTCGCGACCCACCGTAAATGGTTTTGTTAGCTATCATAACCACTCTACATAATTATCATCAAGAACCAATGTACAAAGCACATTACACAGCAGTTTTCGCTACCAATACCACTACAGGTAATACTGGTGCTCGCCAGAATTATCACAACTAGTATGGGTGATTCACAGAAGCAATCACTAACGACATTTGAAATCTAGTTCTAACATACAGTTCTCGCAAGCCTCACCGTCACTATAACAAGTACGAACAACCTTATCTAAAAAAAAAAAAAAAAAATAGTGCCAGCGTGCGTTGCAACCACAACGGGTGTTGTTGAGGGTCTCCTGTAATACCACAAAACCCATTGAGTGACGGAAGTGACCCTCCATACTATGTAAGACCAGAATGATAGCGACCTTCTTCCACCAAACATACTAGAGTGTCCTGTTCCACCAAACATACAAGCTGTCCTCTTCCACCAAACATACTAGCTGCCTTCTTCCACCAAACATACTAGCTGCCTTCTTCCACCAAACATACTAGCTGTCCTCTTATACCAAACATACTAGCTCTTCTCTTCCACCAAACATACTAGCTATCCTATTCCACCACTCCCACCAAAAATACTAGTATTAGCTATCCCCTTCCATCAAGCATTCCAATAATGGTCTTCCACTCTACCTTATGCTGGAATGTGAGCACCCACCCCCTCACTTCCACCAAACATTAATAATGATGGCATTCAACATTTTTTGGCAAGACGTGAAACCCAAATTTTAAGTCTAGCCTCACCTGTCTGGTGAGGTAGAGCATCAGCTGTGGTGGTGGTGGCGTGGGCTGATAGCTCCGAGACTAGAAACTCTCTAGAAACTCAAGGAAGGACTGATAACAGGGTGGTGATGGGGGACTGATATCATGGTGGTGCTGGGCTACTGATAGTAGGGTGGTAGTGTCAAACTGATATCATGGTGGTGATGGTGGTAGTGGGAAACTGATATCATGGTGGTGGTGGGGGACTGATAGCAGGGTGGTGATGAAGGTTGATATCAGGGCCTTGGTAAAAGATGGTAGGACAGGCTGTAGGAGGGTGGTAGTGTGGACTAAATGTTTAAAGTTTTTTTCACCAAACCTGCACCCCTGCATACCTGGAGGTTATTCCGGGGATCAACGCCCCCGCGGCACAGTCCATGACCAGGCCTCCCGATGGATCAGGGCCTGATCAACTAGGCTGTTACTGCTGGCCGCACGCAGTCCAACGTACGAGCCACAGCCTGGCTGATCCGGAACTGACTTTAGGTATCTGTCCAGCTCTCTCTCGAAGGCAGCCAGGGGTTTATTGGCAATTCCCCTAATGCTTGATGGGAGGCTGTTGAAGTCTTGGGCCCCGGATAGGGCCAGGCTTGTCTGCAGCTAGTCAGGTTAACCAGGCTGTTGTTGTTGGCGTCCAAATTAACAATGAAATCACCACGGCAGAACATAGAAGAAAAGAAAACTTCAAGAAGATATAAGCAGGGTTTTCTAGTGGGCAGTGGAGAACACATGACGTTCAATGGTGATAAATTCCAGCTGGGAAGAATGGAGAACTCAAAAGGGATGTATATAAAATGAAAAAGTATCATAAAGTAGAGCGAAATGAACACGATAAAGCATCTGGGAGTAATTATGTTAGGAAAATTACAAGATGGATAATGATAGCTTTCAAAACTAGGGACATAGTGTCAGGGTTGGCAATATTCAAATTGATTTTGCTCTCTCGTTTCGAGTATTGTTCAGTGTTAACGGCCCTGTTCAGGGCAGGATATCAAAGCTGGAACAGATGTAGAGATCATTTACGGCCTGCATCGAGCAAATAAAGCAATTACTGGGAACGCCTCAAGTCCAAAAATATGTACCCACTGGAACAAAGGAAATGCATGATGATATATACGTGGAAAGTTCTTGAGGGTATAGTCCCAAATCTGTACGCTGCCATAGCAACACACAGGACAGAGATACAGGAGAAAGTGTAAAATAAACCCAGTGAAAAGCAGGAACGCCGTGCACAAGAGCACATTGTATTAATATCCGTGGTTTTGAATATTCAACATCTTAGCAGAAACTATCAGAAACTACCGAGACAAGTGTACAAGTTTTTAAGAGGAACCTGGACAAATATCTCCATCATATGCTAGGTATCAGACTGTGATGAATATGTGGGCCAGCGGGCCACCACCAGCAACAACCTGACTGACCAGGCAAGCACCAGACAAACCTGCCCCAAGGTCGTGCTTCGGGAGTAGAAAAACACTCGTGAAGGTAAAGGTCTTGCTGGCCCACATACGCATCGTAGCCTGGCTGATTTGGCCCTTGGCGGAAGGTACTTGTTGAATTTCCTTCTGAGGACTTCTACACTTATCCCAGCAGTGTTTCTGATATTTTCTGACAGAATGTTGAATAGTCTAGCCCCACGGACATTGATACAGGGTTCTCATATTGAGTTCTTGGCGCCCCTGCCCTTCGTTGAATTTATATTTTGCACTTCCTCCCCGGCCCGTCCTCTTGATAACAATATGATGTTCAACGAAGGACTTAGGATGAAGATCTCTGCTACTAAAACAGTTTTCAATAATAATTAACACACAGGTTTCTGTGGTAGCTGAGTCCCCGTTTTCAGCTCGCGCGTTAAGAGTTTTTATTACCTTTATCCTATATTCCATTTAATGTCGTTGTGGAATTATAATCTATTATTTTTTGATGGAGGACAGGCTAACCTAACCTAGATAACGTATACACAAATAACCCGCACACAGAAGAGAGGAGCTTACGACGACGCTTCGGTCCGACTTGGACCATTTACAAAGTCTCACTAACGAGTAGAACAGGACGGGTATATATAGGGAGGTAGTGGTAGCAGTGGTAGTGGTAGCAGTGGTAGTAGTAGTGGTAGCAGTGGTAGTAGTAGTAGTAGTAGTAGTAGTAGTAGTAGTAGTAGTAGTAGTAGTAGTACTACTATCTTCCTGCCTATATACACCCGTCCTGCTCTACTTCTCGTTAGTGTGACTGTAAATGCGTAAGCTCATCTTTTCTATGTGCGGGTTATTTGTGTATCGTTCCAGTCACGGTATTGTGCCTTTTTTGTTATTTCTAGATAACGTAGATCGAAAAACTGGCTGCAAATCACATGTGAAAAATCGATACAGAATTTGTGAGGAAGGATTGTCTTCCCATAACGTACAAAATGCGTGCAAGAGTAAAACAGCCCGTCCTCTTAACCACAGACAACATGACACCGTTGAAAAAATAAAAAAAGAGTCAAACAGATGGCTGCTGATGGAGCTTTGAACAGCTGAAATATGACTACTATTAAATAGTATGCCGCACACAGACACTGCGCCCGGCAGACTATTTTATCTTCAATATCTCATCTTGTCGGTACTATATACCATTCGTACACAATTTATAGTTTTCCGTTGTAACCTAACCCAACTTGATTTAGAAATGGGTTCCAAAACCTTTATGAAAGTGTTACATGGTTATTAGGAAGACCGGTTGATAACTGGAAATGAGCAAATGAATTTCTGACTTCTAACGAATAGATGGCAAAGAATAATAGTTAACAATTAAAAACAGAGAATCTGTTACAGTGGAAAGCTCTGTACTCTAAGGCACAGTTCTCGTCCCAATTATCTTCCTCATTTTCATATCTGACGAGACATTAATCATAGCACCACATCGTCACTTGCACATGATACTAGAATGTGTACGAGAGTGGCATCTCTGAGGTTACAGCAAATCTCCAAGCTGGTATGAACCAAGTCTTCCAGGGGCCATGGAAAATATGATGTTCAATGAGGAAAAATTTCACTTACTCCACTATGGAAAAAGTGGTGAAATTAAACCTTGGAGTATAAAAGAAATTAAAACCGTTCATAAGAACATAAGAACATAAGAAAGGAGGAACACTGCAGGAGGCCTGTTGGCCCATACTAGGCAGGTCCTTTACAATTCATCCCACTAACAAAACATTTGCCCAACCCAATTTTCAATGCCACCCAACAAATAAGCCCTGATGTGAAAGTCCCACTCAAATCCAACCCCTCCCACTCATGTACTTATCCAACCTAAATTTGAAACTACCCAAAGTCCCAGCCTCAATAACCCAACTAGGTAGACTGTTCCACTCATCAACTACCCTATTTCCAAACCAATACTTTCCTATGTCCTTTCTAAATCTAAACTTATCTAATTTAAATCCATTACTGCGGGTTCTCTCTTGGAGAGACATCATCAAGACCTTATTAATATCCCCTTTATTAATACCTATCTTCCACTTATACACTTCGATCAGGTCTCCCCTCATTCTACGTCTAACAAGTGAACGTAACTTAAGAGTCTTCAATCTTTCTTCATAAGGAAGATTTCTAATGCTATGTATTAATTTAGTCATCCTACGCTGAATGTTTTCTAACGAATTTATGTCCATTCTGTAATATGGAGACCAGAACTGAGCTGCATAATCTAGGTGAGGCCTTACTAATGATGTATAAAGCTGCAGTATGACCTCTGGACTTCTGTTGCTTACACTTCTTGATATAAATCCCAGTAATCTATTTGCCTTATTACGTACGCTTAGGCATTGCTGTCTTGGTTTAAGGTTGCTGCTCACCATAACCCCCAAGTCCTTTTCGCAATCTGTATGGCTAAGTTCTACATCATTTAACTTATAAGTATACTAGGGTTACGGGCACTCCCAAGCTTCAGAACCTTGCATTTATCTACATTGAACTGCATCTGCCACTTTTCTGACCAAGAATAGAGTTTGTTTAAATCCTCCTGAAGTTCCATAACATCTACGTTTGAATCAATTATCCTACCTATCTTCGTGTCATCGGCGAATTTGCTCATATCACTAGTAATTCCCTCATCAAGATCATTGATATATATTATAAACAACAACGGGCCCAAGACTGATCCCTGTGGAACGCCACTTGTTACAGATCCCCACTCGAATTTAACCCCATTTATGGACACACTCTGCTTCCTGTCAGTGAGCCATGACTCGATCCACGAGAGCACTTTTCCCTCAATGCCATGAGCTGCCACTTTCTTTAACAGTCTATGGTGCGGAACTCTATCAAAAGCCTTACTAAAATCTAAGTAAATAATATCAAATTCTTTATCGTGGTCAACAGCCTCAAAAGCTTTACTGAAGTAAGTTAATAAATTAGTTAGACAAGACCGGCCTCTTGTGAATCCATGCTGAGTATCATTAATCAAGCTATGCTTATCGAGATGGCTTCTTATAATCTCAGCTATAATTGACTCTAGTAATTTGCCTACAATTGAGGTCAGGCTTATTGGGCGGTAATTTGACGGTAACGACTTGTCCCCTGTTTTAAAAATAGGAATTACATTAGCCATCTTCCACATATCAGACACTACACCTGTTTGAAGAGATAAATTAAAAATATTAGTTAATGGTTCACAGAGTTCCATTTTGCATTCCTTAGAACCCTTGAAAAAACCTCATCAGGACCCGGCGACTTATTTTGCTTCAGTCTGTCTATCTGCTTCACAACCATTTCACTAGTGACTGTGATGTTACATAATTTATCTTCTTCTAGCCCACTATAAAAATTAATTACTGGAATATTGTTAGTGTCTTCCTGTGTAAAAACCGAGATAAAATAATTATTTAAAATTGAGCACATTTCATTCTCTTTGTCAGTAAGGTGCCCATAGTTATTTTTAAGGGGACCTATCTTATCTCTAACTTTTGTTCTATAGACCTGGAAAAAACTTTTTGGGTTAGTTTTAGAATCCCTAGCAACTTTAATTTCATAGTCCCTTTTAGCTTTTCTTATCCCCTTTTTAATGTCCCTCTTAATGTCAATATACTGATTCATAAGATGACCCTCACCTCTTTTGATACGCCTATAAATTCCTTTATGCCCTAGTAGATATTTGAGCCTATTATTCATCCATTTTGGGTCATTTCTATTTGATCTAATTTCTTTATATGGGATAAATGTTCTTTGAGCAGCATGTATAGTGTTCAGAAAACTGTCATATTGATAGCTCTCTTCGTTACCCCAGTCAACAGATGATAAGTGTTCTCTAAGCCCATCGTAATCTGCTAAGCGAAACTGGACTGTTACTGATTATCGCTACTATCGTACTTCCATTCAATGCTAAATGTATTTGATTTGTGGTCGCTAGCACCCAGTTCCTCTGAAATTTCTAAATTATTAACAAGGGATTCATTGTTTGCCATAACTAAGTCAAGCAGGTTATTTCCCCTTGTAGGTTCTGTCACAAACTGCTTCAAAAAACAATCCTGAACTACTTCTAAGAAGTCGTATGATTCTAAATTCCCAGACAAGAAATTCCAATCAATATGACTAAAGTTAAAGTCTCCTAGAATTACTACATTATCGTGCCTTGTGGCCTTAACAATTTCCTCCCATAGTAATCTCCCTTGGTCCCTATCTAAGTTTGGGGGACGGTATATCACTCCTAAAATCAGTTTTTCATGCCCCTCTGAAAATTCTATCCAAACAGACTCTGTATGTGTTACTTCAGACTTAATACCCGTTTTTATGCAACAGTTCAAGCGATCTCGGGCATACAATGCCACTCCACCCCCCTTCCCGATACTTCTATCTACTTGGAACAATTTAAAACCCTGAATATGACATTCCGCAGGCATGTCCCGACTTTTTGAATTAAACCACGTCTCAGTTAAGGCAAATACATCAATGTTACCTGCACTAGCAACTAATCTCAACTCGCCCATCTTATTCCTAGCACTACGGCAATTAGCATAATAAACATTGAAAGACTCTCCTTTCACTTTACCCTTCCTGCTCATTTCTGTTTTTCTACTAAACCTATTACTGTCCTTATCACCCAAAGTCCCTGGCTTTTCAATATCTACCTCGTTCTGCTTATTACTATTTCCCCTAGAACTCGTATTACTACACTAGGACTTCACTGTTTTCCTGCCAAAACCCATACCACTAACTATTCCTAGTTTAAAGTCCTAACTGCTCCCTCCACTGCAGTTGCCAGTGCTACCACCCCAGACCTAGATAAGTGAACCCCATCCCTGGCATACGTGTCATTTCTGCCATAGAAGAGGTCCCAGTTGTCAATGAATGTTACCGCATCCACAACTCACTTCGAAAATCAGTACTTATCTACGTCCTTTCTAAATTTAAATTTATCCAACGTAAATCGTTACTTCTGGCTCTTACCTGGTTCGACACCCTCAGTACTTTATTAATATCACTGGAAACATAAACACATATGCAGTTTAATGTGATCCTTGAAAAAAGCCCACTGTGTGGGCGAAACGTTGTCAATAAAGGATCACATTAAACTGCATATGTGTTTATGTTTCCAGTGTGTCGGTATTTTATACCATTTATTTTCATTAATATCACCTTTGTTTATGCCCATCATCCACTTATACACTTCGATGATATCTCCCTTCATTCTACGTCACTCCAGAGTGAAGACTCATACGGGAGATTCCTTATACAGTAAATCATTTTAGTCATTCTCTGTATGTTCTCCAATGAATCTATATCCATTGTAGCAAGGAGAAAAAACTGAGCGGCATAATCCAAATTAGACCTCACTAGTGATGTATAGAGTTGTAAAATAACTTTTGGACTTGTGTTACTTATACTTCTTGAAATAAATCCTAGCAATCTGTTAGCCTTATTGCGCTCTTAGGCACTGCTGTCTTCGCTTTAGATTTCTGCTTACCATGACTACCAAGTATTTTTCACATTATGTATGATCAAGCTCTACTTCACCTAGTTCATAACTTCGAGGGTTATTTTCATTACCAAGGACTAGGACTTACATTTGTCCACATTGAACTTCATCTGCCATTTTTCAGACCAAGACATTAATATGTCCAAATCCTCCTGGAGTTCACTGGTATCCTCCTCAGAATTAATCATACGGCCTATTTTTGTATCATCAGCAAATCTGCTCATGTCACTTGCAATTCCTTCATCAAGATCATTTATGTAAATTATGAACAACAATGGGCCTAAAACCGATCCTTGTGGAACGCCACTGGTGATTGATCCCCATTCAGATTTGACCCCATAAATGGAAACTCTCTGTTACTTGGAATGTAGACAAGAAAGATGCATCATAATTTATACCTGGAAAATTCTAGAGGGGCTGCTCTTAAATCTGCACATTGAAAAAAAAAAAAAACATACCACGGGTGGGGATAGAACCCGCGATCAGAGTCTCAAAACTCCAGACCATCGCGTTAGCCACTGGACGGTCTGGAGTTTTGAGACTCTTTGATCGCGGGTTCTATTCCCGCCCGTGTTATGGTTTGTTTGCAATCGTGTCATTACGATTTCGTGAGGCACTGCACATTGAAATAACTCCGTACGAAAGGAAGAGGCTTGGCAAACGGTGCAAAATATCCCCAATGAAACTCAGGTACCCTGGGGAAGCTAAGAGATAGCTCAATAAGTGTAAAGTGACCAAACTTTCAAATGCCTTCCCGTCATACATAAAAGGAATTATCAAGAGATCCCTGGCTGTAATCGATAGGATACTGGTTAAGTTCCTATCAGCTAGTCTGTGGTTCATACACTGGAATGTGTGCAGCTAGCTGGCACTAACGGTCTGGTTCATCAAGCCATCCACCAGGAGGCCTGATCTGGAACTGGGCTGCGGCGGGGGCAGTGACCCCTCATTATCAGGAAGGATCCTTCATCTAAACTGTCCTGGGTAACCTTCCCTCATCTCCACTGCCCCGGGGTGACCTTCCGTGCTTTACACTGCCCTGCGGAGCCTTCCCTGCTCTACACTGTCTACTGTCCTACAGAGCGTTCCCTGCTCTACACTGCCCTGGAGAGTCTTCCCTGCTCTACACTGCCCTGGGGAGTCTTCTTTGCTCTCCTTGACACACTAATCACCTTACTGCCTGCATGCCAGACCTACTCTTCGCCCTGTTGATGTCTCCCAGCTCAGAGTGACAGTTTGCACTGCTTCATATATGCAACTTCTCTTTTTTGATGGGTCGTATACGTTATGTAATGACAGGAAAACATTAGATTTTTTTTCTTCCAAAATGCTATCATACAGAAGAGGACGGCCGCACACTTCGTATAATTAATCGTGTTTAAAACAAATAAAGGAACCGCGGAGAAAGCCTCAGACATATAACGCAAGACCTCCTTTCTCACAATTTTGAATGGACTAGCTCATGAAGTGTCAAACTCCCACAATCAACTCTCCTCAATATCAGCTCCTCTAAGTTGTTACTTCCCAAGTTTACGCGGGTCCTGCCTTCATTGTCGCCCTGGGAGTGTCACAAAGATGGCCAGGTTTACGCGGGTCCTGCCTTCATTGTCGCCCTGGGAGTGTCACAAAGATGGCCAGGTTTACGCGGGTCCTGCCTTCATTGTCGCCCTGGGAGTGTCACAAAGATGGCCAGGTTTACGCGGGTCCTGCCTTCATTGTCGCCCTGGAGTGTCACAAAGATGGCCAGGTTTACGCGGGTCCTGCCTTCACTGTCGCCCTGGAGTGTCACAAAGATGGCCCTCTTCAGAGCAACTCATTATCTGTGATTTATCCATGTTCACTCATGATACCTGTGTTTATCTGTGATAGTTTACCAGAGTCTTTATACACTTACTATCCGGCCTAAGATAGTTTCTTTTCTAGTGCTTGATCAGTTATGTTTGCTGCTTGTAACCCGCAGTAACACTACATAATATATTAACATGTGTCTTTAGTGTATGACCTAATCAGTGGCTTATTAAGAGCATCTTAAAAACTGATAAAGTTTTTAAATAGTTGTGTCCTGGACACCGAAAGGTTATCTGTATTATTCAATTCAACAAATTGCAGCCCGCCCTCTTAACCACACACATCATGTTACTCGTAAAAAAAAGGCAAAAGGGGGACTGTTAAAGGCCCCTTGAACAACTGAATTATAACTTATTTGCTCAGCGTTCGCGCAGTGATGATTTATAGTTGTTTCGTTGTGGTACATTTTCAAGATACAAATACTGAACAATATTCTGAACCGAAGAAAACAAATAAATAAAAAAAAATATCATGGCGAAGACACCAGAGTATTTTTATTTGATGAGTGTTGAGTTTTTATACTGCCAGAGCCAGGCCTTGGGCCTGGTTCGTCCGGTGCTTGCCTCGTCAACCAGGCTGTTGCTGTCGGTGGTCCGCTGACCAACATATCCATCACATTCGAAGGGGTCATACAGCGTCTAGGGAAGGAAGATAAAACAGGGTTGACCGAAATAAGGCAAAGGTAACTCCAGTTCCTTGATTCAAGAGCCTTTCTCTGTCATCCAAGAACCCGCCTTGAATATGCTAATTCTTAATGCACTTTTTTATCATGTAGTATGTCATAGTGGTGTTGGGATAGACAAGACACTGGCTCAGCGATTTCCCTCTGACCAACCAAAAGTAAGGTGGAGTCAACACCGTCACCTATCCAGCAACTGACCAGATACATTAGCGCTTAACGATGCGCCAAGCACATCAAATACATGTTGACTCAAATAACAATTATTTCACTGTTTTCTCTCAAAGTTCAGGTTCTGCATAATTCTACCTACATAAACACTGTCACCGCCCTGGGTAGCTGCTTCTTGGTAGATTTTATTGCGACAACTTTTCGCTGTTAGATATTTTTCACTTGATAAACCCTTACATGGCGAAACGTAGTACCAATGAAAAATAATTCCCTCGCTTTCGTCGGCAGTACGTCGTCTGGATCCACAGGCGTGTTGTATCGTGTTCCTCAATATAATTTCTCATTATATCCATAGTGGAGTATGAATCGACCTTCAGAATCCTCTACTGTGAGTTTTTTTTTTTTACGCACAGGATCTCAGCATATAAACCTGAAATTGGTGATAGAAAATAAAAGTTCACAGTAAACTGTAGCATGCAGTACCATCTTTATCTGCTGTGAAGAAAGTAGGTGTCGGTGGGAGTAAGCTTTCTAATACAAGCATTCAAAAATGCATTATTTTACCACAGTGATATTAGGAAATTTTGTTCTCACCCTCCACAGACTTGTATCATTCTCTGTGGTCGATACAAAAATTAGAATGAGTCAGCTAGGTAGACAAGATCGAAAAATTACACGAGAATATAAACAAAGTCTTCCTGTGGACGGCAGAAAATAACAATGTTCAAGAGGTATACATGGCTATAGGAAAAATGAGGAATTCGAATGCAAAACCGTATACAAAAGTCACCCCAAAGAACGAAAAAAACACGTAAAAGACCCTGGCCAATAATATCAACTGACCTATCTTTTAAAAACACACTAGAACAAATGCTGCAAGAACCATGTAAAATTAAAGGGTGGATAAAGAGATCTTTCAAAATAAAATAAATAATGCCAATGCCGACACCTACTTCAATCACTTACATTCGCAATATATATTATATATATATATATATATTATATATATATATATATATATATATATTATATATATATATATATATATATTATATATATATTATTTATATATATTATCACACTGGCCGATTCCCACAAGGCAGGGTGGCCGAAAAAGAAAACTTTCACCATCATTCACTCCATCACTGTCTTGCCAGAAGGGTGCTTTACACTACAATTTTTAAACTG
>NC_069437.1:3777816-3845316 GCF_026875155.1 Cherax quadricarinatus | reverse complement strand
GAGGCAGTATCCCCCAGATCAACAAGAGGAAGGTACTCTTGTTATTATGTAAGAGAGTTTACATTGATATGTGTACGTACCTCACACAACGTCCATGCTAGGGTTATTTTGTCTTTGTTAATCCAGAGTTCCCGGAACCAGGCTGCGGAGGCCACTGCTCCCCAATACTGACAATTTCTCTTCTAAACATATAGTATTTGTGTTAATATCTGTTATTTGAACGGGAGGGGTTTAGAGTCCACGAAGTAATCTATCAGGATTTTCCATTTTTATGGAATCCATCGGATTAGTAAACACGGAATCTTGCTTTTTTTTTCTCAGGCTCTCGGACCGTGTGGGTCATTGAGTAAGGCGTGAAGTCTCGATCCTCCGTCCATTAATAACAAGACAAACCACTCTCTCAACCAGGCTTTTCCTCTTACAAGATATTACTCATTTATTAACTCCTTTTGAAGGAATATCTCCAATACCTAGAGATTTTTATTTAAATTCTGTAAAGCGTGATGAAGTATTTCGAGTTTCTATCTAGAAAAACATATTCCTTTCGTACTCCCTCCCCCACCTCCTCGTAGATGGTTTAAATTTTATGTGCATCTGTTAGTTGTAACTACTCATTATTCTATCAAGAAACACTGCTGGGACAAGTGTAAAAGTGTTAGAGAGGAAACCCGACAACTACTCCGCCACGCCAAGTGTCAGATCAACGAGGCTGTGATGGATATGTTAGCCAACGGGCCAGCAACGACGGCAACATCCTGGTTGTCCAGGCAAGCAACAGACACGCTTGCTCCTAGAGCAGGATGAAGAAACAGTAAAACTCGAAACTGATCATAGGTATGTCACAGGTAAGTGTACAACAAGTGTCATGTTGGGAAAGTTTAAGAGGGGTAAGCGGGCTACGAGGGTAGAACCTCTCACAAGCTGTCTCAATTGTATCACCACAAATTACTGAAGCACTTAAGAGAACCCTTCTACTTGCAAGTACTGCCTTCCTTTGCGACCAACCTCTATTGCAACTTTCTCATTGGTGCATATTGTATATACTGTGTACATTATATACCTTTGTATATTATACATTCATTGTATATATACCTTTGTATATTATACATTCATTGTATACACTATGCTCTAAGTGTGTACACTATGCACTTGTGTTAATTGAACACTTATTGTACACATTACATTGTATACTTAATGTGTAGTTACTACGCGCACTCAAAAGGAACACTATATACAAAACTCAAGAGGGTCAACATATAGAATGTAAGGAACACGTAAAAGACCTGGGAATAATTATGTCAGCTGACCTTTCTTTTAAAGACCATAACAAGACAAAGATCACGACAGCCAGGACGATGACGGGGTGGGTATTGAGAACGTTCAACACAAGGGAAATAATGCCGATGGTGACACTCTTCATATCACTAGTGCTCCCACACTTAGAATATTGCTCAGTGCTGACGGTCCCGTTCAAGGCAGGAGAAATATCGGAGCTGAAACAAATACAGAGATCGTATACGGCTCACACTGAGCCAATATAGCACCTAAACTACTGGGAGAGATACATGATAATATATACCTGGAAAGTACTCGAGGGCCTGGTCCCAAATCTGCACACTGCCATAACAGCATACTGGAGTGAGAAATATGGGAGGAAGTGTAAAATAAACCCACTGAGGAGCAGGGATGCGGTGGGGAAAATAAGGGAACACTGTATCAACATCCGGGGTCCCAGACTATTCAACATCTTACCAGAAGATATCAGAAACACAGCTGTAACAAGTGTAGAAGCCTTCAGGAGGAAACTGGATTAGTATCTTCACCAGATGCCAGATCAACCAGGCTGTGATGGATATGTGGGGCAGCGGGCCTCCAGTAGCAACAGCCTGGTTGACCAGGCAAGCACCAGACGAGCCTAGCCAATGGCCGGGCTGAGAGAGCAGATAAACTCTCGGAACTCTTCAAAGGTATATCAAAAGTAAGGTACACAGTACACAACTGCACACACAACGTGCCCAATTTCGAGTTTTAATCATATAGCCCGGCCTGTGGTCAGATTTTCTTGGTGATATTAACAGCCAGGCTTTTGATACCTGATGGCCGCCGGCCCACATAGCCATCACAATCTGACTGATCAATCACTTCCTGTAGAAACTTATCTAGTCTCTTCATGAATTCGTCTACATTACGGCTAGTCATATTTCTTAAATCATCTGGCAGATGCCTGAAGAGTCGAGGTCCTCCGATGCTGACAGTTCTCCATTCACAACTTACAATTCATTCAGTGGTGACGTGTACTTAGCTCAGTGGTGACGTGTACTTAGCTCTGTGAAGACCTGTTTCTGTGCTTTCTGTGAATCTGAACCAGGATGCCCTCTCTTGAGCAACTTTACCAGCAGCTGAGGGAAGAGCTCAGAGTTGCTAAGATGAAGATACGGCAATTAACGGAGGAGAACAAGAGGATTCGTAGTAATCCTCCTGTTGTGAGTCCCCAGGTTAAGAGGGGAGCTTGGTCAGTGGCCGGGCAACATGGAACCAAGCTGAAGATCAAGAAAACGGTTGGAGAGGCAGAAACAACGAGAAACCAGAAGACTACCGTGGAAACTTCCAACCCATTCTCGGTGCTACCTGACGAATGTGAGTGTTCTACTGGGAATGCCACAACGAGCACCAGAGAAGCATTGGCAGACGTGAGTGAGACATCCCTAGAAACCCCAACGAAGACCATCGAGAACGTCTTGACGAATTCTACAAGTGGTGTAATGCTACCTGGCGAATGTGAGTCGACTACTTGGAGCATCACGACGGACGACGCCAAGGAAGGTATAAACATTGTTGTCGTTGGGGATAGCCAGATTAGGTACATGGATAGGGCATTCTGCTTGAAGGATAGGAGTAGGAGGCAGAGAGTGTGTTTTCCTGGGGCTGGGATGAAGGATATTGTTAGCCGTCTGGATGACATCATTAGAGGTAATGGGAGCAATCCTATTATCTGTCTCAGTGCTGGAGGCAATGATGTTGGCAGACGTAGGAGTGAGGACCTGATTAGCAGGTATAGGTCAGCAATAGTGATAATTAGGAGGAAGGGTGGGAAACCTGTCATATGTGGCATTTTGCCAAGGAGAGGAGTTGGAAATGAATGGTTGTCCAGAGCAATTGGTGTCAATTGCTGGCTGGACAAATACTGTAAGGAAAATGCGGTAACATTCATTGCAACTGGGACCTCTCTATGGCAGAAATGACATGTATGCCAGGATGGGGTTCACTTATCTAGGTGTGGGGTGGCAGCACTGGCCAACGCAGTGGAGGGAGCTGTTAGGTCTTTAAACTAGGAATAGTTAGTGGTATCGGTTTTGGCGGGAAAACTGTGAAGTCTCAGGGTAGTAATACGAGTACCAGGAGAACTAGTAATAGGCAAAATAAGGTGGATATTGGAAAGCCAGTGGCACTAATTGACAAGGACA
This sequence comes from Cherax quadricarinatus, assembly GCF_026875155.1. Taxonomy (NCBI): domain Eukaryota; kingdom Metazoa; phylum Arthropoda; class Malacostraca; order Decapoda; family Parastacidae; genus Cherax; species Cherax quadricarinatus. Next base: position 3,841,852 of record NC_069437.1, on the reverse strand, counting down.
GTATAGGTTTAGTGGAATAACAGAAAGGAGCAGGAAGGGTAAAGAGAGAGGAGGGTCTTTAAGTATTTATTACACAAATAGTCGCAGTGCTAGGAATAAGATGGACGAGTTGAGACTAGTTGCTAGTGCAGGTAACATAGATGTATTTGCCATTACTGAGACGTGGTTTAATTCAAAAAGTCGGGACATGCCTGCAGAATGTCACATTCAGGGTTTTAAATTGTTCCAAGTAGATAGAAGTATCGGGAAGGGGGGTGGGGTTGCACTGTATGTCCGAGATCGCTTGAACTGTTGCATAAAAACGGGTATTAAGTCTGAAGTAACACATACAGTCTGTTTGGATAGAATTTTCAGAGGGGCATGACAAGTTAATTTTAGGTGTGATATACCGTCCCCCAAATTTACATAGGGACCAGGGGAGACTACTACGGGAGGAAATTGTTAGGGCCACAAGGCACGATAATGTAGTAATTCTAGGAGACTTTAACTTTAGTCATATTGATTGGAATTTCTTGACTGGGAATTTAGAATCATACGACTTCTTAGAAGTAGTTCAGGATTGTTTTTTGAAGCAGTTTGTGACAGAACCTACAAGGGGTAATAACCTGCTTGACTTAGTTCTGGTAAACAATGAATCCCTTGTTAATAATTTAGAAGTTTCAGAGGAACTGGGTGCTAGCGACCACAAATCAATTACATTTAGAATTGAATGGAAGTATGATAGTAGGGATAACTCAGTAAAAAGTCCCAGATTTTCGCTTAGCAGATTACGATGGGCTTAGAGAACACTTATCATCTGTTGACTGGGGTAACGAAGAGAGCTATCAATATGACAGTTTTCTGAACACAATACATGCTGCTCAAAGAACGTTTATCCCTTATAAAGAAATTAGATCAAATAGAAATGACCCAAAATGGATGAATAATAGGCTGAAATATCTACTAGGGCATAAGAAAGGAATTTATAGGCGTATCAAAAGAGGCGAGGGTCATCTTATGAATCAGTATATTGACATTAAGAGGGGCATTAAAAAGGGGATAAGAAAAGCTAAAAGGGACTATGAAATTAAAGTTGCTAGGGATTCTAAAACTAACCCAAAAAGTTTTTTCCAGGTATATAGAACAAAAAGTCAGAGATAAGATAGGTCCCCTTAAAAAATAACTATGGGCATCTTACTGACAAAGAGAATGAAATGTGCTCGATTTTAAATAATTATTTTCTCTCGGTTTTTTACACAGGAAGACACTAATAATATTCCGGTAATTAATTTTTATAGTGGGCTAGAAGAAGATAAATTATGTAACATCACAGTCACTAGTGAAATGGTTGTGAAGCAGATAGACAGACTGAAGCAAAATAAGTCACCGGGTCCTGATGAGGTTTTTTCAAGGGTTCTAAAGGAATGCAAAATGGAAGTCTGTGAACCATTAACTAATATTTTTAATTTATCTCTTCAAACAGGTGTAGTGTCTGATATGTGGAAGATGGCTAATGTAATTCCTATTTTTAAAACAGGGGACAAGTCGTTACCGTCAAATTACCGCCCAATAAGCCTGACCTCAATTGTAGGCAAATTACTAGAGTCAATTATAGCTGAGATTATAAGAAGCCATCTCGATAAGCATAGCTTGATTAATGATACTCAGCATGGATTCACAAGAGGCCGGTCTTGTCTAACTAATTTATTAACTTTCTTCAGTAAAGCTTTCGAGGCTGTTGACCACGATAAAGAATTTGTTATTGTTTACTTAGATTTTAGTAAGGCATTTGATAGAGTTCCGCACCAAAGACTGTTGAAGAAAGTAGCAGCTCATGGCATTGGGGGAAGGGTGCTCTCGTGGATCGAATCGTGGCTCACAGACAGGAAGCAGAGAGTGTCCATAAATGGGGTTAAATCCGAGTGGGGATCAGTAACAAGTGGCGTTCCACAGGGATCAGTCTTGGGCCTGTTGTTGTTTATAATATATATCAATGATCTTGATGAAGGAATTACTAGTGATATGAGCAAATTCGCCGATGACACGAAGATAGGTAGGATAATTGATTCAAACGTAGATGTTAGGGAACTTCAGGAGGATTTAGACAAACTCTACTCTTGGTCAGAAAAGTGACAGATGCAGTTCAATGTAGATAAATGCAAGGTTCTGAAGCTCGGGAGTGTCCATAACCCTAGCACTTATAAGTTTAATAATGCAGAACTTAGCCATACAGATTGCGAAAAGGACTTGGGGGTTATGGTAAGCAGCAACCTTAAACCAAGACAGCAATGCCTAAGCGTACGTAATAAGGCAAATAGATTACTGGGATTTATATCAAGAAGTGTAAGCAACAGAAGTCCAGAGGTCATACTGCAGCTTTATACATCATTAGTAAGGCCTCACCTAGATTATGCAGCTCAATTCTGGTCTCCATATTACAGAATGGACATAAATTCGTTAGAAAACATTCAGCGTAGGATGACTAAATTAATACATAGCATTAGAAATCTTCCTTATGAAGAAAGATTGAAGACTCTTAAGTTACATTCACTTGTTAGACGAAGAATGAGGGGAGACCTGATCGAAGTGTATAAGTGGAAGATAGGTATTAATAAAGGGGATATTAACAAGGTCTTGAGGATATCTCTCCAAGAGAGAACCCGCAGTAGAATGTACAGCATAGGGCCGTAGACGTGGCTTATATGCTGTAGTGAGGTGACGTGAAGCCACGTCTACGGCCCTATGCTGTACATTCTACAAGATTGATGGACTGAACACATCGACTCCAGGTTGAGGGACTGATTACCTCATTCTCCTCCTCTCCTTACGCCTTCCTCTTTGTATTGGACTGATGAAGCCACTGTGTGGCGAAACGTTTCCTGAATAAAGATTCCCATATGCTGCATAAGTGTCTCAATCTTCAACATGTCGGTTTTTCAAACCATTCATCACAACTGTCAGACACTGCAGCATCATGGGATCTTGTTACAAAGAATTCTTCAACACTTGTTCAACATTTGGACGAAGACCTACTTCGACTAGTGGATGGTACCACTATGACCCCGCCTTCACCTGCTTCACGTCACCTCACTACAGTATATAAGCCACGTCTACGGCCCTATGCTGTACATTCTACAAGATTGATGGACTGAACACATCGACTCCAGGTTGAGGGACTGATTACCTCATTCTCCTCCTCTCCTTACGCCTTCCTCTTTGTATTGGACTGATGAAGCCACTGTGTGGCGAAACGTTTCCTGAATAAAGATTCCCATATGCTGCATAAGTGTCTCAATCTTCAACATGTCGGTTTTTCAAACCATTCATCACAACTGTCAGACACTGCAGCATCATGGGATCTTGTTACAAAGAATTCTTCAACACTTGTTCAACCTTTGGACGAAGACCTACTTCGACTAGTGGATGGTACCACTATGACCCCGCCTTCACCTGCTTCACGTCACCTCACTACAGTATATAAGCCACGTCTACGGCCCTCAGGAAGACTCGTATTACGACAATCCATTGACACACACTCAGTTCACGGAGTTCACTACCTTATCACAAGATAGGCACATGGCTTGTGCCGAAAAGAAGAGGCCACGATGCTCCCTGAACACGACGGAGGACTCAAATTTGGAAATGTGGGGCGAAATTCTAGCGAAGAAGTTGCGAGAGGAAGAGGAAGATCCTGCTCACATTGTAGCAGATCTGACAGTCCCAACCATGGAGCCAGCGACAATAGAAACAGGTGCGGAAATAAACACCGCACCCCCCAAAAACCAAGAGGGATGGAACACTGTGGAGAAGAAGAAGCACCGTCTGTCCAAGGAGCAGGCAAACCAGCTCAACCGACCTGGCAAATTCAAGGTGAAGTCTTATGGGGACCACAGAACCCACTATGGGTTGTTTCATACCTGGAATCACGACACAACCTGAAGTTCAAGATATGGTTCAACTTGAGGGGAGAACCAATATTGACTCCTCTCAACAAGGAAATATATACCACCTTGAAGAGAGTCATGGAGACAGATCGCTCATTCACCCTGGAGGAACTGGACTCTCGGCAGATCACCAAGGGTGTAGTGATGCGATACCCGCTGATGATGCCCATCGAGGCAGTAGCAGCTCACCCCGTGTGGGGGTCAGCTAAAAAGTTAAAGGGAAAAGAGGGCAGGCAACGCACCAACCCGACGGGTTTTTCTCATTAGCATGTAGGACCACGCCTTTCCCAGCGGGACCGGGGGTTTTTGGGGGGGGGCAGGAACATGTAAAGGACCTTCACGGGCAAAACCCCAGTTCGCTGTTTCAAGTGTCAGCGTTATGGACACCTGGGTGCACTTTTGTCCGAACAGAGTAATCTGCGGTGTCTGCAGCCAGCCCCAAACCCAAACCGAGGAATGCATCCCCAAGCTGTAAAATGCATCCCCACCCACCCACAATCCCCGAACTGCGGGCAGAAAAAACCTTTCCCGGGAAATCCTCGATCCCCCCGGGGGGGGCCCCCGCCGGGAATTTTTCAAAAATTTGGGAAAACCCCCAAAAAAATCGGCAACAGGCTAGGGACGGATCATCAACCGATGGATGCAGAAAACCCCCTGTCATACCGCCGATTCTCAGCAGCTAAAACCAATTTAAAAGCCCAGGAATTTCCAACCCTAAAACCCCTCAAACCAGGATAAAGGGTCAAGAACCTCCTGCCCCCCTACCTAAAACGAAGAAACAGAAACAAGAGGAACGGGAGGCGTCAACAGGGTGCTTTCGGGTTTCAATGCATCAGCGGGTTTCCCAACTAAACGAGCCCCCCCCGGCCATAAAAGGGAAAAACGCGGGGCCCCTCCTTCCCCAGCAAAAAGGCGCTTTGCAGCTCAACTGGAAAACCTCACCACAAAACCCCGGCTATTTCAACCTGGTATACAGCAACGACCACGGGTGCCATACAAAAAAGAAACCCCAACCCTCAGCAGTCCCTACAACCAAAACACCCCAGAAAATATCCACTTTTTTGGAAACCCATCTCCAAAGCGGGCCCCATCCCCAGGGAGGATCTCCAAACCACTCATAAAGGGTGTTCCCCGGATCTTTTTTGGGCAACAAACCCAACTCCACGGAAAAAACAGAGCGCTTCCGGCAGATGGTCAGTACTTTTTTAGAGTGTGCTTTCGGGACCAAAAGGGGGAGAAGTGGATGCCCATAAATTTGCGGGTTTTTAAAGGGGAGCAGGACTCACCCCCCCCAGCTCAGGAAACAACCCCGAGGGAATAACCTCGGAAACCAAATCAAAACCCTAAAGGGGTCCTACAATGGAACATTCAGGGCTTGAGGGAAAAACAGCACCTCTTGCTGGAGGCAGTAATTGGGGTTTGGGTTTGACATCGTTTTTGCTACAAGAAACTTGACTGTCCCACTTTGTCCCCCAAGATCCCCCGGTTTTGCGGGGTTTATTTTCGGCACTGGCCCCCGGCATTCATTTGCAGAAGGAAACAGCTGTTTTTGTATCCAATTCCCAATACCTCACGAGGTTATACCCAAAAACCCTGTGGACTGTGGGGAGGATGCCCGGGGTTAACGGGGCCATCCTTGGGGCAAAATACCTGGGGCCCCCCATTAATCTATAACACTACAAAAAAACCCAAAGGGACAACCAGGAATTGCAAGCTCCTCGCACTACCGCAGAGTGTATTTTTGGTGGGTGGAGATTTCAACGCCCCATCCCCCAAATGCTGCACTCTCACTCAGAAACCCAAATGCTGCGGGCAGAACATAGCAATGCTCCTAAAACGATATTCCAGAGGTAAAGTTGAAAAACAATGGAAAACCCCAACACCTGTTGGGGGGGAATCCCCTCGCCCTTACCTTCGGGTAAAGGGCCCAACTCGCAGCGGGAAAGCCACAGGGAAAAACCCCATCCTCACCTTGTCGTGACCATTTTGCGTGATCACCCCCCTTCAACATCAACGGGCCCTCCCACATTTTTGCTCCCTCCTAGAGGGGGGACTTTTAAAGGGGCCCAAACTGGAAGGTTTTCCCCGGGATTATCTTCATGATGGTGGTCCACAACTCTCAAAATCTGAAGACTGTGATATGGCTGAACAGGACAAATCACTTTTTGTCATCCAGGCAGCGGGAGTGCGCAATTCCAAAGAAGTCTGCGGGGACGCACTCACAAAAAGACTGGGGTTTCCCTACAACGACGGGGTGGGGAGCAAACCACCCATCAACTCTTTTGGGAAAACTATACAGGCGAAAACCCTTTGCAGAAAAAGGGAATACTTGAGGCCTTTTGGGGAAACATGCCCGCAGAATCTCTCTCAGAGTAAAAATGAGAAATGGCTGGAGTGGTGTTTCAACATTTGGGGCAAAAAACCCCAAAACCTTATCTGAGATAGGGGCAACTCAACATAGCAACTGGAAAGAGCAACCCGAGGCCACCACCCAAAAACCCGAACCCACCCCCGGGAAAGAAAAGAGAAACTAGTGGGAGTTTTTTCATTTCCAGGGGAGCCTCCACTCAGCTCCCAAAAGGACCCCGGGAATAAAACAAAAGGATCTTCGGGCCACAGCCCCCAGCTAACAAATAAAAGCGCATGTGAGTGGGAAAGATGGGGGCTGATGAAAGACCTCAGGGACTTGGAACTCCGACGTCCCATTAAAAAACACAGGTGACCCTGCCCGGGCATCGATGGTGTGACGTACTCCATGATTGCACGGGGCTGGGCAGAGTGGTTTGGGGGGGCCAAAACAAAGAGGGTAAATTAAAAAGTCGTGGGGGGCCCAAGGACCCTCCCCAGCAGTTTGGAAAAAAAGCTACAATCGTCCCAAATTTTCCCAAAGCCCAAGGACCCGGGGCAGTATGAGACCCATATCGCGGGCCCACTGCTTACCCAAAGTGCTGAAAAGGATCCCCCCAAGGAAACTTGGACCCTCTTTTCATCACTTTTTTTGGCTTTACCCCAAAAATGGGTACAGCAGAGTGCATAACCACTCTACCAAGCCAGATTTCTTTACAGTAACAAAAAAACCCGTATTGTCGTCTACCTCGACCTTGAAAAAGGGATTTTGGGGCTAGCCACCCCACAGCAATTTGGCCCAAAACTAGCTCGGAAGGGAACAATTGGCGCCTCCTTTGGCCCGGTTTGGGGGGGGGGGGGGTCCTACCTTTGGGGGGAGGCAGGCCCTTTGGGCAAACTTTCAGGGGGCACTACTCCCTTTCCCTTTTAAATCCCTGGAAAAAAAGGGAACCCACAAGGAGGTGTGCTCAGTCCTACCCTGTTTAAAATCCTTACAGGAACTTGGGGGAGCCTTCCCTTTTAAAATTTGGGACACAGCTCCTCACTATGCGATGATCTTGACTCGAGTGAAAGGGAAAAAGGGAATTTAGAAAAGACCCGGCTCAGGAGCTTTTGGGCCTAATTATGCAGTCTTGCAAGGGAATTTGGCCCCAAGATCTCGGGGGCCCAGAAATCTCTTTCAATGATGTTCAAGGGACCCGATCCTGTGAAAAGATTTCGATTCAGGGTATAGAACTTGAGTGGGGCAGGCTCCCACCTGTTTCTTGGGAATCTACATTGAAAAAGCTGACCCTTTTAGAAAAAGCCGAGAAAGTCAGGGTCACGTTTCCTTTCTCAGAACCCAAAGCCATGGGGAGCCCCGACCCAGGCACCGTGCAGGGGCAAGCAAAGTGTAAATTCCCCTTGTTTCCCAAATACAAGCCCATACGTCGCCCCATTGGGCTACGGTGCACCGGCTTTAGCTCACCTTCCCGCAGAGCAGGCCCAAAAAGTGGAAGGGTCGTAAAAAAAATCAGGCGTAAAAAACTATGCTTGGGGCCCCCCTCTGGACCAACACAGATGTCTCCCGATCTGAGGCCCGGCTTTTTTTTTTCCTTTGGCGACGGTAAGATACATAAAGCTGGCCCAAAATGGCCCCCGATTCTGCACAGGCACAAGGGAACCCCCCTAAGGAACGGATATTGACAACCATGTCACAAGATCCCACACTCTTCAGGACTTATCCTTTTTCGTTTTTTCCTGGGGGGAAATCCCTTTAAAAAAAACACCCTTAAAAATTTTTTTTTTGTTTACCCCACCAACCCCCTTTGGCCCCCTGCCTGTTTTTTCGTCCCCCTAAGTCCCCACAAGACACTCCCACTCATTAACCCCTTGGACTCAATTGGGAATGGGTGTTTTCCCCTTCCCCCCCTCGGGGGGGCAAGCGGCTCCACAATTTCCCCCCAACCCTCCCCGGCCCCAAGACACCTGATTTTGGGGATTTAGCAGGGTTTCCCCCAAACCCCCCCAACGTCCCCTGCATCATGTTAATTTTCCCCTCTGCCCCAAACAAGCCCCGAAACCCCCCCACTGCCACCCCCCTCGATTTGGTAAGGCCAAAGTTCAGGGTATTTCCCGATGGTTCTGGTCCCCCCCCTGGACCGGGGGAAGAGGCGGGAGATTATGACCAAATTGGTCACCACAAGGGGCTGGCCCCCTACCACGACGACCTAAACCCGGGTTTTGGGGCCCGAGGCCCTTTTAAAAATGGGGAGGCATGATACCCCATAAAAGTTTTTCCCGGCGCAATCAAGCCCCCCCCCCATTAAAAAACCCAGGGCCCTGTTACCCATCCATCGTCCTTTGGGAAACAAAAAATTGCAAACCTTTGAAGTTCCCGGGGAAAAGTCGGACTTTTTAAAGGCCCCACATTCTCTGGGGGAAATGAAGGCGGCCAAGGGGTGAAACCCCCCCGAAAAAACCCAGAGAGACTTTCCCCCCATGTTGGGAATTAAAGCCCCAACAAACCTTTTCCGGGAAAACCAAACCCCCTTGGGATGCCAAGAGGAAACTTTTGGGGCCGGGGTTAGGGATCCCCATTAAACAGGGTCCTTTCAGCAACCTCAGGGGAAACCCCTCCCTAGAGAGCGGTCCAACGCCAAAATTGGAACCCGGGGGAATCGGGTTCCTTTTGGGCTTTCCCCCAACCAAGGTGTTTTAAAAGGTTTAGGAGGGGAACCTCGACTTCCAGGTTAGGGCCCAAACCCACCCCTTCCCCTTCCCCACGTTTCCCGAATTACTGAGGGGCCCTGAGGGGGGAAACGGGGGTTTTTCCCGAAAAAGGGCCCAAAAATGCGGGAAAGTGTTAACCCATTTGGGTTTTTAACCAACCCCAAAAATTTTTATTGTTTTTAACGCATTTCCTCCCCCTTTGTAATTTATCCAAAATTTTTTTCATTTGGTTTTTACTTTAATTTTTCATTCCTTCCCGAAAAAGGCCTTTCCCTTGAAAGCAATGGTTCCGCCAATAATTTGGGGAAAAAAAACTTTTTCCCTGGGGGCCGGAAAAAGGTCAATTCCCAGAAGGGGGCCCGTTGCCAGGAATTCCGGGTTTTGGCCCCCCCAAAATTTTCCAACCCATGCTGGGAATTTTACAAGTTGGGGGAACTTGAACACTCCTTTTCCCTAGGGAAGATTTTTTAAAAGAAATTTTCCCCCTTCTCCTTTGTTCCCCTTTTTTAAAGGGCGTTTTTAAAATGGTGGGAAAGTTTCCCTTTTAAAAAAGGATTCCCATAGCTTAAAGGCTCCAAAAATTTTTATCGGGGGTGGGTTTTTTTTTCCAAATTTTTTCCCTTGGGGGTTTTGTAGATTCGTCTGTTGGCCTGGTTTTTTATGGGGAAAATACCTTTCCCTTTTTTTACCTTCATATTCCTCCCCTAAAATTTAAACCTGGAGAAGGCCCCTTTTGGCCCTTCGAGAAAAATTTTAAAAAATTTCCTGCTTCAAGAAAAAGGTAAAAAATCAAACCCCCCCCTTATTGGGGAAAAATTTTTCCTTTTTCTTAAACAGCCTCGAATTACCTTCATGAAGGAGGCTTCGAGCTGCTTCCGCCAGTTTTAATTCCAGTTAGGGTGCCCACTACTGTGGTCAAGCTGACTGATGGGTAAACAGGCATCAGTGACCATCTTGAACATCTCACTTCCAATAGTGCAATGATTTATTACAGAGAATACCTATGACATAGGTAAGTACTGGTTTTCTAACAGAGTTGTAGATGCGTGGAACAGTCTTCCCAGTGGGGTGATAGAGGCTAGGACCTTGGGTAGCTTTAAGAAGAGACTGGACAAATATATGAGTGGGCGGGGCTGGGTTTGATTGGTGTTGGGGGGTGCGGGAGTTGTTCCTTGAGTAGCTTTAGGTAGATGTCGTCTTGATAAGGACCTGCCTCGTATGGGCCAGTAGGCCTTCTGCAGTGTTCCTACATTCTTATGTTAACATAAGAACATAAGAATGTAGGAACACTGCAGAAGGCCTACTGGCCCATACGAGGCAGGTCCTTATCAAAACGACATCTACCTAAAGCTACTCAAGAAACAACTCCCGCACCCCCCAACACCAATCAAACCCAGCCCCTCCCACTCATATATTTGTCCAGTCTCTTCTTAAAGCTACCCAAGGTCCTAGCCTCTATCACCCCACTGGGAAGACTGTTCCACGCATCTACAACTCTGTTCTTAAACTGTTCTTAAACTTATCCAACTTAAATCCATTACTGCGGGTTCTCTCTTGGAGAGAGATCCTCAAGACCTTGTTAATATCCCCTTTATTAATACCTATCTTCCACTTATACACTTCGATCAGGTCTCCCCTCATTCTTCGTCTAACAAGTGAATGTAACTTAAGAGTCTTCAATCTTTCTTCATAAGGAAGATTTCTAATGCTATGTATTGATTTAGTCATCCTACGCTGAATGTTTTCTAACGAATTTATGTCCATTCTGTAATATGGAGACCAGAATTGAGCTGCATAATCTAGGTGAGGCCTTACTAATGATGTATAAAGCTGCAGTATGACCTCTGGACTTCTGTTGCTTACACTTCTTGATATAAATCCCAGTAATCTATTTGCCTTATTACGTACGCTTAGGCACTGCTGTCTTGGTTTAAGGTTAAGGTTGCTGCTTACCATAACCCCCAAGTCCTTTTTGCAATCTGTATGGCTAAGTTCTACATTATTTAACTTATAAGTGCTAGGGTTATGGACACTCCCGAGCTTCAGAACCTTGCATTTATCTACATTGAACTGCATCTGCCACTTTTCTGACCAAGAGTAGAGTTTGTCTAAATCCTCCTGAAGTTCCCTAACATCTACGTTTGAATCAATTATCCTACCTATCTTCGTGTCATCGGCGAATTTGCTCATATCACTAGTAATTCCTTCATCAAGATCATTGATATACATTATAAACAACAACGGGCCCAAGACTGATCCCTGTGGAACGCCACTTGTTACTGATCCCACGAACATCAAAATGGTATACAATACCGACAGGTTGTTAGGTAAGACACATATGCAACAGTTAGACAACTTTATTCCGAAACGTTTCGCCTACACAGTAGGCTTCTTCAGTCGAATACAGAAAGTAGGCAGGAACAGTAGAGATGTGAAGACGATGTAATCAGTCCATCACCCTTAAAGTCGTAGAATTTGAGGTTGTCAGTCCCTCGGCCTGGAGAAGTTCAGTTCCATGGAACTGACTATGGAACTGAACTTCTCCAGGCCGAGGGACTGACAACCTCAAATTCTACGACTTTAAGGGTGATGGACTGATTACATCGTCTTCACATCTCTACTGTTCCTGCCTACTTTCTGTATTCGACTGAAGAAGCCTACTGTGTAGGCGAAACGTTTCGGAATAAAGTTGTCTAACTGTTGCATATGTGTCTTACCTAACAACTGATCCCCACTCGGATTTAACCCCATTTATGGACACTCTTTGCTTCCTGTCTGTGAGCCATGATTCGATCCACGAGAGCACCCTTCCCCCAATGCCATGAGCTGCTACTTTCTTCAACAGTCTTTGGTGCGGAACTCTATCAAATGCCTTACTAAAATCTAAGTAAATAATATCAATGAACATTAAAATGGTATAAAATACCGACAGATTGTTAGGTAAGACACATATGCAACAGTTAGTAGTAGATGAGTGGAACAGTCTACCTAGTTGGGTTATTGAGGCTAGGACTTTGGGTAGTTTCAAATTTAGGTTGGATAAATACATGAGTGGGATGGGTTGGATTTGAGTGGGACTTGCACATCAGAGCTTATTTCTTGGGTAGCATTGCAAATTGGGAAGGTCAAATGTTTGTTAGTGGGATGAATTGTAAAGGACCTGCCTAGTATGGGCCAACAGGCCTGCTGCAGTGTTCCTCCTTTCTTATGTTCTTATGTTCTTATGTTCTTTATTTCGAAACGTTTCGCCTACACAGTAGGCTTCTTCAGTCGAGAACAGAAAAGTTGATAGAAGCAGAAGATACTTGAAGACGATGTAATCAGTCCATCACCCTTAAAGTTTTGAGGTGGTCAGTCCCTCAGTCTGGAGAAGAGCATTGTTCCGTTGTCTGAAACAATATGAAGTTGAAGTGACAGGATGGAGCCTTATATAGTGCCAGGAGGTGAGACGTAGGTTGCTTTGGGAGGGCAGGTCCCTCTCAAACCTAGCCGTTCTCACTAGTAGAGGTTGTCGAAGTTGATGGTCTGTACCAAGATACCCTTGTGTTGCAGTGTCTGACAGAATGAACATTATACCATTTTAATGTTCATTCTGTCAGACACTGCAACACAAGGGTATCTTGGTACAGACCATCAACTTCGACAACCTCTACTAGTGAGAACGGCTAGGTTTGAGAGGGACCTGCCCTCCCAAAGCAACCTACGTCTCACCTCCTGGCACTATATAAGGCTCCATCCTGTCACTTCAACTTCATATTGTTTCAGACAACGGAACAATGCTCTTCTCCAGACTGAGGGACTGACCACCTCAAAACTTTAAGGGTGATGGACTGATTACATCGTCTTCAAGTATCTTCTGCTTCTATCAACTTTTCTGTACTCGACTGAAGAAGCCTACTGTGTAGGCGAAACGTTTCGAAATAAAGATACATAACTGTTGCATATGTGTCTTACCTAACAACTAAATAATATCAAATTCTTTATCGTGGTCAACAGCCTCAAAAGCTTTACTGAAGAAAGTTAATAAATTAGTTAGACAAGACTGGCCTCTTGTGAATCCATGCTGAGTATCATTAATCAAGCTATGCTTATCGAGATGGCTTCTTATAATCTCAGCTATAATTGACTAGTAATTTGCCTACAACTGAGGTCAGGCTTATTGGGCGGTAATTTGACGGTGACGACTTGTCCCCTGTTTTAAAAATAGGAATTACATTAGCCATCTTCCACATATCAGACACTACACCTGTTTGAAGAGATAAATTAAAAATATTAGTTAATGGTTCACAGACTTCCATTTTGCATTCCTTTAGAACCCTTGAAAAAATCTCATCAGGACCCGGTGACTTATTTTGCTTCAGTCGGTCTATCTGCTTCACAACCATTTCACTAGTGACTGTGATGTTACATAATTTATCTTCTTCTGATCCACTATAAAAATTAATTACCGGAATATTATTAGTGTCTTCCTGTGTAAAAACCGAGAGAAAATAATTATTTAAAATCGAGCACATTTCATTCTCTTTGTCAGTAAGATGCCCACAGTTATTTTTAAGGGGACCTATCTTATCTCTGACTTTTGTGCTATATACCTGGAAAAAACTTTTTGGATTAGTTTTAGAATCCCTAGCAACTTTAATTTCATAGTCCCTTTTAGCTTTTCTCATCCCCTTTTTAATGTCCCTCTTAATGTCAATATACTGATTCATAAGATGATCCTCGCCTCTTTTGATACGCCTATAAATTCCTTTCTTATGCCCTAGTAGATATTTGAGCCTATTATTCATCCATTTTGGGTCATTTCTATTTGATCTAATTTCCTTGTAAGGGATAAACGTTCTTTGAGCAGCATGTATCGTGCTCAGAAAACTGTCATATTGATAGCTCTCTTCGTTAGCCCAGTCAACAGATAAGTGTTCTCTAAGCCCATCGTAATCTGCTAAGCGAAAATCTGGGACTGTTACTGAGTTATCCTTACTAACATACTTCCATTCAATTCTAAATGTAATTGATTTGTGGTCGCTAGCACCCAGTTCCTCTGAAACTTTTAAATTATTAACAAGGGATTCATTGTTTGCCAGAACTAAGTCAAGCAGGTTATTACCCCTTGTAGGTTCTGTCACAAACTGCTTCAAAAAACAATCCTGAACTACTTCTAAGAAGTCGTATGATTCTAAATTCCCAGTTAAGAAATTCCAATCAATATGACTAAAGTTAAAGTCTCCTAGAATTACTATATTATCGTGCCTTGTGGCCCTAACAATTTCCTCCCATAGTAGTCTCCCCTGGTCCCTATCTAAATTTGGGGGACAGTACATCACACCTAAAATTAATTTTTCATGCCCCTCTGAATATTCTACCCAAACAGACTCTGTATGTATTACTTCAGACTTAATACCTGTTTTTATGCAACAGTTCAAATGATCTCGGACATACAATGCCACGCCACCCCCCTTCCCGATACTTCTATCTACTTGGAACAATTTAAAACCCTGAATGTGACATTCTGCAGGCATGTCCCGACTTTTTTAATTAAACCACGTCTCAGTAATGGCAAATATATCTATGTTACCTGCACTAGCAACTAGTCTCAACTCGTCCATCTTATTCCTAGCACTGCGACTATTTGTGTAATAAATATTTAAAGACCCTCCTCTCTCTTTACCCTTCCTGCTCCTTTCTGTTATTCCACTAAACCTATTACTGTCCTTGTCAATTAGTGCCACTGGCTTTCCAATATCCACCTCATTTTGCCTATTACTAGTTCTCCTAGTACTCATATTACTACCCTGCGACTTCACAGTTTTCCCGCCAAAACCGATACCACTAACTATTCCTAGTTTAAAGACCTAACAGCTCCCTCCACTGTGTTGGCCAGTGCTCCCACCCCACACCTAGATAAGTGAACCCCATCCCTGGCATACATGTCATTTCTGCCATAGAAGGGGTCCCAGTTGTCAATGAATGTTACCGCATTTTCCTTACAGTATTTGTCCAGCCAGCAATTGACACCAATTGCTCTGGACAACCATTCATTTCCAACTCCTCTCCTTGGCAAAATGCCACATATGACAGGTTTCCCACTCTTCCTCCTAATTATCTCTATTGCTGACCTATACCTGCTAATCAGGTCCTCACTCCTACGTCTGCCAACATCGTTGCCTCCAGCACTGAGACAGATAATAGGATTGCTCCCATTACCTCTCATGAAGTCATCCAGACGGCTAACAATATCCTTCATCCCAGCCCCAGGAAAACACTCTCTGCCTCCTACTCCTATCCTTCAAGCAGAATGCCCTATCCATGTACCTAATCTGGCTATCCCCAACAACAACAATGTTTTTACCTTCCTTGGTGTCGTCCGTCGTGATGCTCCGAGTAGTCGACTCACATTCGCCAGGTAGCATTACACCACTTGTAGAATTCGTCAAGACGTTCTCGATGGTCTTCGTTGGGGTTTCTAGGGATGTCTTACTCACGTCTGCCAATGCTTCTTTGGTGCTCGTTGTGGCATTCCCAGTAGAACACTCACATTCGTCAGGTAGCACCGAGAATGGGTTGGAAGTTTCCAAGGTAGTCTTCTGGTTTCTCGTTGTTTCTGCCTCTCCAACCGTTTTCTTGATCTTCAGCTTGGTTCCATGTTGCCCGGCCACTGACCAAGCTCCCTTCTTAACCTGGGGACTCACAACAGGAGGATTACTACAAATCCTCTTGTTCTCCTCCGTTAATCGCCGTATCTCCATCTTAGCAACTCTGAGCTCTTCTCTCAGCTGCTGGTAAAGTTGCTCAAGAGAGGGCATCCTGGTTCAGATTCACAGAGAGCACACAAACAGGTCTTCACAGAGCTAAGTACACGTCACCATGGTAACTATAGCCTGGCTGATCAGTCACTTGTAGTAAGGCTTGGTCCAGGTTTCTATAGTTCATTACATTCATTAAAGATTTAAAAAAAAAAATGTCAGACTTACTTTACACAAATAACCTGCACATAAAAGAGAGAAGCTTACGACGACGTTTCGGTCCGACTTGGAACATTTACAAAGTCACACTAACGAGAAGTGGAGCAGGACGGCTATATATAGGCAGGAAGAGGTGGTGGTAGTAGTAGTACAAGAAGTAGTACAAGAATGGTATATAATACCGACAAGATGAAATTAAGATACATGCGCAACACCCGGGCATCCCTATCGTAGACGTTTCACCATCCAGCCAGCCACTGGATGGCGAAACGTCCACAACAAAGACAACCAGAACCATATCACTGATCACTCACCTTGCTTTATTTTCATCGTGTCCTCTCATAATTACTAATTTCAGATTATTATATTTATGGGGAAGCGATAAAATCGTAGGGGCCATACTGCGTCTGAGGAATGAGAAGCAACGAAGATCGATGCAAGGTCATGTCTAGTTGCTTAAGTCAAGAATCCCTCACCAGCGTCAGGAACCTCTCGAAGGATATTAATTTCAGAAATTTCGTTTTATCATGTGCAAAAACCGAGGGAAAGTAGTAGTTGTTAAACTCTAGCTCATTCACAGCTGCGTCCCATGTACCTAAATTATTACTTATATGAAGAGCTGAATTCATGTGGGTCATTTACAGATATTACCCATTCGTACTTGCCTAGTTGTAGAACTCAGAAGAAAAAAAGTAGGTGTGCTAGTCTTATGAGAGAGCATGTATTAACAGTTACTTGTGTAGCCTGAGCAAGCTCACTTTGCTTCAACTCATGTTCTCCTCCATAAGTATATATCTCAGTACGAACACAGCTGAGCATGAGTTAAACACAGGTAGTTAGGTGGGGCTCCGTGTAAGTAGTGCATGCAATGTAGGTGAACTTTAACTACAGAACCTATGTAATGCTAAGTACAGAATGCCAGCGCTATATTTTAGAGGTGATAGTAGAGTAAAAACTCAGAGTATCTTGTAATGGTTCCGGCTATCATTACCCCCGCGGCCCAGTCTCACACCAGGTCTCATAATTATTACGGGAATAAAAACTATTAAGAAATACAGGAAAACAATCAGGTGTAACTAAACATGTCAAACAAGCTTTAAATGTCATCTTATATGTAGTGGAGATGTAGATAATAAACCACTAATCCTTCCAGAGTGAAAAAGTCTAATAAGTTACCACTTGAAGCTCATATGATGGGAGTGATACCTCTCTGGATGCTATCTACCAAATGTATATCTGAAACTAGGTCCAGGGTTCACCGACCCCGCTGCTTCGTCTTACAGTATTACTCCAAAAACCTTTTCGTTGTCTTCTATATTAATATCAAACATTAAAATGTTTAAGCATTAAGCTGAAGTATGTTACAAAAAAAAATCGAAGAGCTACGAATCTCTAAGTTTTCCTGCGAACCTCTTTACAAAGCTGTGATAATTATTGTAGGGACCGCAGGTAAATAATATTAAAGTAACTATGGTAGATGCTGTATAATAATGCTCGGAACTTCATGAAAACTGTGAATAAACTTTTATTACGATGATGATGACTGCTTAAAATGGTAAAGGCAATTTTATAATGGTGAAGGTTGTATAAAATTAAATGTGGAATGAAAACTTGTTCAACAGCTTGCCTCTATATTACTAAACTCAGGGACACTCTTGAAAGAAAAAAAAAATCCGTCTCGAGATTCATTCTAATGAGAACACTAGAGCACTCCGGGATGATTTGAATAGACTGATGTAATGGTCGGAGAAGTGGCAGATGCAGTTTAATATAGACAAATGCAAAGTTCTAAATGTTGGACAGGAAAATAATCATGCCACATATAATCTAAATAATGGAGATCTTAATACTACTGGTTGCGAAAAAGAGTTAGGAGTTCTGGTTAGCAATAATCTAAAACCAAGACAACAGTGTATTAGCCTTCGAAATAAAGCTAACAGAATCCTTGGCTTCATATCCAGAAGTATAAATAATAGAAGTCCTCAGGTTGTTCTTTAACTCTATATATCCTTGGTTAGGCCTCATTCAGATTATGCTGCACAGTTCTGGTCGCCGTATTACAGAATGGATATAAATGCTCTTGAAAACGTACAGAGGTGGATGACAAAGTTGATCCCATGTATCAGAAATCTTCCCTATGAGGATAGACTGAGGACCCTGAATCTCCACTCTCAAGAAAGGCGTAGAATTAGGGAAGATATGATCGAGGTGTATAAATGGAACACAGGAATAAATAAAGGGGATGTAAATAGCGTGCTGAAAATTTCCAGCCAAGACAGGACTCGAAGCAATGGTTTCAAGTTGGAAAAATTCAGATTCAGGGAGGATATATGAAAACACTGGTTTGATAATAGAGTTGTGGATGAGTGGAACAAACTCCCGAGTACAGTTATAGAGGCTAAAACGTTGTGTAGTTTTAAAAATAGGTTAGATAAATACATGTGTGGGTGTGAGTTGGACCTGACTAGCTTGTGCTACTAGGTCTGATGCCTTGCTCCTTCATTAAGTGGAAGTGACCTGACTAGGTGGGTCAATGGGCTAATGGGGGGGACATAGACCTGCTTCGCATGGGTCAGTAGGCCAGTTGCAGTGTTCCTTCTTTATCATATTCTTACAAAGGAAAAAAGGTGGAAAGTATCTGAGAGGTGTAGAAGAGGCTGTAGAGATGATGGAAGCTGTGATGTGCTACAACATGGAAAATATAAAAGAAGGTAAACCGTTCATTACTGACACCTTCCACTGAAATATGACGAGGGGGGAAAAAAAAGGTACAAGCAGCGACAACACTGGGAGGAGGATGTCACAAGATGGGACAGGAAGAGTGGGAGAAGCCAAGGTTATGGGATACTCAAGGACCAGAGCTGGACACTGGTACACCAAAGCTTTCAGACAGCAGATCTTAGTCAACAGCAAATATGTCGGACTGACAGGTCACACTGAGTGTATCAGACAGCATAAGATCATACAGTCCACATCAAAGCTACTTGTTAGGGACTAACTGTCTTCCTCTGTCAAGGTCAATAAGAAGCGACAGTACAGTAGACGCACTAAAGAAAACTAGGTGAAGAAAGTGACAATGGAATAGACATGACCATTTGAAGAAGGCGACGCAGGACAGGTGAGCATGACGAGTGAGTGATGCTTTCTGATGTGGCATCATCATGATAGCTACCCCAGGGTGACCCTCTTCCGCCACTCGTACATCAGAGTGATATTTGCTATGTATACACCACCTCGAGAGGAAAGAAAACGTAGAGTGTAAACACTATCTCAAAACATTAGATTTAGGTGTCACTGAAATATCAGATATCTTAAGACTGACAATATATTTAGTAATACGTCAAACTGAAATGCAGATCCAGCACAAAATACATTACCAATAACAAAGAAAAATGTTGCTATTTCCGTTGCAGTGTTGGTAATGTTTTCCTAGTAAAAGCAATCCATATTGTAAATTATTGTAACGGACCTGTGCATATTACCTGGCATTTGCATTTTATTTAGTAATTGTTAATGTTCTATCAAAGTTCAACCCGTTCTCCTAATACTTATGTCACACTTTCACATACGGTTTGCAGCCTAATGAGTTGGGTTGGGTTATGTCAGGTCAAGTTAGGTTAGATTATAAGATAAAAGACGATAAAAAAGACGATAAAATAGTCTGCCGCACGAATAGAAAACCGGGAGCCACTGTGCACGGCTCATATAACTGTCTTAATTTCAATCGTTCAAGGCTTTGCCAACTGCCAACCATTTGACTGTTTACGACAATGCCATGCTGTCTGTGGTTAAAAAGGCTGCAATTTAAATGAGTTTCATCGTCTGTGAACTGAAACTATCTAGCTTTGTTGTAATGTCACCACTGATACACATCATACACTTAAAAAAGTGGTGAGAATGGCTGCCTTGACAAACTGCAAAAGGCAGCTGGCCCAGTGGTTAACGCGACGGACTGGAGTTTTGAGGCTCTCTGACCGCGGGTTCAAATCCCGCCCGTGGTATGGTTTGCAAAAGGCAGTAACTTCCACCTTCCCATCTTTACTTCATCAATTTGCTGCTGCTGTCAACACGGGGAGGACAAGCCAGGTCACTTGACTCACTACCGCTCACGCACATTTTTTTTTTTAACGGTATTTTGTGACTTAGAACTTCTGCATTGTCCTGTGTCTGCAGCTAACGTCCATATTTGTGGAACGTTGTTTGAACGACACTGTGAATACCGCCGCAGCTAGGACTAGTAATCACACTTCATTCACTCCCTACGAGAGTAAAAGACTGGGCAGGCGATGCAAAATGCCCCCAATAAAAAGTAGGGGCGCCATTGGTACACTAAGAGAAAACACCATAAGTGTCCGGGGCCCAAGACTGTTCAACAGCCTCCCATCAAGCATTAGGGGAATTGCCAATAAACCCCTGGCTGCCTTCATGAGAGAGCTGGACAGATACCTAAAGTCAGTGCCGGATCAGCCGGGCTGTGGCTCGTACGTTGGACTGCGTGCGGCCAGTAGTAACAGTCTAGTTGATCAGGCCCTGATCCATCGGGAGGCCTGGTCATGGACCGGGCCGCGGGGGCGTTGATCCCCGGAATAACCTCCAGGTATCTAGTAAACACTGATACAGTCCTATACACAATTATGTCACCAGGAAAATGTAATTATCTGAGTTGTGACGTAGCCGCTTGTTGTGACAGACTCTGGCTTACTCTGTCCCGTGTGGACCAACTCTGTGCTTACGTCGCCTCGAGAAAGGTTCATTGTTGATATGGGGTCTCTTGAGCTGTGCTCAAATTCCTTAATTATAACTTGAATGACTCCCCCAGACGCTATATGACTCCTCCCCCATTACCCTCATGAATGAAAATGTGTACTTGTGT
Source organism: Cherax quadricarinatus (assembly GCF_026875155.1). Taxonomy (NCBI): domain Eukaryota; kingdom Metazoa; phylum Arthropoda; class Malacostraca; order Decapoda; family Parastacidae; genus Cherax; species Cherax quadricarinatus. Next base: position 3,821,039 of record NC_069437.1, on the reverse strand, counting down.
GTCCTGGGATTGATTTTTGACTCGGTTTTTGTGTTCATTTTATTTATATTTTTGTATTGGGCTATTTACGCACTGTCTACTAAGACTAAGTACTGAGTGAACTTCGTATTTATCCAGTTTTTACTCGTGTGTATGCGAGTTGCACTCAGATGCTTGTGTCTTTATTGTTCGTCTATTGCCATTTCTATCTTCCATCCTGTAACAACCATTACTCATGCAAACTGTAAATATACGAGTGTACGAGATGTGTCTATTTAGTTAAAATATGTGACATTTACATTTCTTTTTCCACTAAATTCTTAACCTGGTATTTAGAATAAATATTTCTTCTTTAAACAGTGAGATGGCTTGCCTACAACAGGTCCTGCTTGGGACGTAGAGGCAAGCATAGTCAAGCAATTATCAACAGCATCAGTCTAAACACGCTTTTATAGCTATCATTCAGTTAATCACTGTAAAATACTTTTTTTTTTACGAAAACCATTGCAGTGCAAAAGAACTATAAATGCAATAATTCAAACAAAATGTTGCATATTATGACCATGCAAAGCTGTACATAGTGATAGTCATAGCAGTCTTGACATTTGACCACTAATTAACTAGATAACACGCGCATTGCTCAATACTTGACTTCTTTAGCTGCGACAAATTTGTGTATTAGAGAAAGACCAAAAAAACTGGGTTCCTGTTGATCAAATATATAGTACGCTTATTTTGGAGGTAACAGGTCTGATCCAAGGAAAAGGTCAGCTCCAATTCCTTGGATCAGGAGTTCTACACCAGAACTCTTGATCCAAGGGTCAGCTGAGAGAAGACAACTGGGACATTAATGTGACGTCGACTGGAAAAACAAACTTTAAACATAACTCCCACTCAAACACACACACACACACACACACACAAATTGCAGGGAAGACACAAGACCTTTATATGGTGATGCATTTCCTTCTGTTAAGTGGAACTAATACTCAGGAATGGCAGCCTCTTTCCCTTCACAACACATACTGACCATGGCTAAGTATCTCTAACAGCTGAAGAAAGCCCTACTCTCCCAACTCACTCTTAAGTAAGACTAACTCCAACACTGCTGGAATGAAATCTATGAAGCTCCTGTGATTACTGAACCCATGGTGTAGTGCTTAACGATATGCTCAATTATCTGCCGAAATCCCATGGTCAAAGATGGCAAAATTCATTACGCTACGTATGAACCTCTTGTGTGATGGAATGAGAAGCAATGCTATCTTTCGTTCCCACACGGCAACTATCACAGAGCAGCGTAGCAACAAACTGCGTGTATATTAAATTTTGATCGACACACCTGCTGTGGCTCAATGGACTCTTAACAACTGGAGGAGCCAGCGAAGCGTATCAGGAGGAGAGAAGGCAAACAGTTTAGTTGCCGGTCTTCATGGGTAGCCGACACGTTATTTATTTCTCCATCCACTAGTTTTTTCAGACTCGTATTATACTTTTTTACTTAATCGATGTAAAAAACCACAACAGGTTATGCGTACTGGATAAATTTCCTTGGAACAATCCGTATGCTTCATTTTGAGTTTTGGTACTTACACGTAAGCGGGGGAAGCCCACAAACTGATCAGCGAACTGGAAAGTAAGCAGGGATAGACGAAGTAAGCAGGGGTAGAAGACAAAGTAAGCAGGGGTAGAAGAGAAAGCAAGCAGGGGTAGAAGAGAAAGCAAGCAGGGGTAGAAGAGAAAGCAAGCAGAAGCCTTCGTAGGAGTGTGCTAGGAATGAAGGAGAGTGCAAGCAAGAGTAACTGCGAAAACATATGAATGGATCAAAAGTGTGCGTGTAAGAAAAGCAGAGCGTGACTATGGGTGAGAAAATGCTTAGATAGACGAGAGTCAGACACGGGGTCCCCAAAATATCAGCAAAAGTTTCTCTACTATTCCTAAGAATGAATCTTATTGGTGTCTGTGAACGATATGAAAATACTGAAAAGCTTATGAGAAAATGAGAGGGGATGAAGTGAAGTTACTACATGCGTTAGATATATGGAAAGTAATGGTACATTATAAAGCGTCTCTGAGTTCCTAGAGAAGCAAAAGCTGAACAGAAAATCAGTCACTGGAGACGGGGCATCCTTCGGACTCATGTCCCTCGTGACGAAACGTTTCCTCTAACAAATATGAACTGTACATAAGTGTCTTTTTCCACATCTTGTCGGTATCACCATACCATTTTTCACCTCCGGAAAGCTAGAATGCTGCAAATGGCGTCCAAACATTCAAGCAAGAGGATAGAGAGGAAACACTGAACTACGGTGCATTGACGAGCATGCTATCGAAGGTAATAAAGATGACTAAGGTAAAGCACCGGCAGGGAGTTGACGTCACAACAGCCAACACTAGTGACAAGGTAACAAAAAATATGCAGGAGGGATGAGTGGACTGCATATTCCTAAACTGAAAGAAGGCACTTATACTGCCTGACAAAAGACAGTTACAAAAACTGGAAATTGAGGTGGGGTAAGAAACATAAAACAAAGAGGCAGTGGTGACCTGTACTTAACTCAGTGGTGACCTGTACTTAACTCTGTGAAGAAGTGTCTTGTTTGCTCCCGTGACTGAACCAAGATGCCCTCCATCGAGCAACTTTACCAGCAACTTAAGGAAGAATTGAGGGCAGCGAAGATGGAGATACGGCGATTGACCGAGGAAAACAAGAGGATTCGTAGTAGTCCTCCTGTTTCGAGTCCTCAGGTCAAGAAGGGATCGTGGTCAGTGGCTGGACAGCAGGGGACGACGAAGTTGACGATCAAGAAGACGAATGGAAAGCCAGAAACGATGAAGAAGAAAGAGACTGCTGTGGAAACTCCCGTGGAAACCTCCAACGCATTCTCGGTGCTACCCGACGAATGAGAGTCTACTACTGGGATCGTCACGACGAACGACAACAAGGAAGGTAAGAATATTGTTGTTGTTGGGGATAGCCAGGTTAGATACATGGATAGGGCATTCTGCTTGAAGGACAGGAGTAGGAGACAAAGGGTATGCTTTCCTGGGGCTGGGATGGAGGACATTGTTAGCCGGCTTGACATCATGAACGGTAATGGGATCAATCCTATTATTTGCCTCAGTGCTGGAGGCAATGATGTAGGCAAGCGTAGAAGTGAGGATTTAGTTAGAAAGTTCAGGACAGCTATAGACATGATTAGGAAGAAGGGGGGGCGCCCTGTTATATGTGGCATTTTGCCAAGAAGAGGTGTTGGTAATGAATGGTTGTCCAGAGCAATTGGTATTGTTGGCTGGATAAACACTGTAAGGATAATGCAGTACCATTCATTGACAACTGGGACAACTTCTATGGCCGAAATGACATGTATGCCAGGGATGGCGTTCACTTATCCAGGGCAGGTGTGGGTTTTCTTGTTAACTCAGTTGAGGGGGTTGTTAGGACTTTAAACTAGGATTAGTTAGAGGTATGGGTTTAGAAATGATTAATAATGAGTATGGATATATTGACTTATGTTCTGATATTAAGAATCTTAATAGTAACTGTCATGGAGTAACTCTGGGTAATGATAATTTCAGTAATTGTGTAAAAACAAAGATGAATAGGAAAAATGTGCAGAAGAAAAAACATACGATGGTATTTTATGCTAACAGTCGAAGTGCAAGAAATAAAATTAATGAACTACGTTTGGTAGCATGTGCTGGGAACTTTGATATCATTGCATTAACTGAAACGTGGTATGATTTAAAGAGTCGGGATATGACTGCTGAGTGTAATATTCAGGGATTTAAGTTGTTCAATGTGGATAGATGTAATGGGAAGGGGGGAGGAGTTGCATTGTATGTTCGAGAAAATATTAATTGTTGCATAAAAACAGGTATAAAAATAGATGGAGCAGTAACAGAGTCTGTTTGGGTAGAGTTCATGGAGGGTCAAGAAAAACTAATTCTAGGTGTAATATACCGACCTCGAGGCTTGGATCACGATAGAGGGAGACTTCTTTGGGACGAAATTGTTAGGGCTTCTGGACACAGTAACATAGTCATAGTAGGGGACTTTAACTTTAGCCAAATTGACTGGAATTCTTTGACAGGTAATCTAGAGTCCAGTGACTTCATGGAAACAGTTCAGGACTGTTTTCTGAAACAGAGTGTAACTGAGCCTAGACCTAGTCTTGTCAAATAAGAAAACAATCGTGAATAATCTGGAGATCACTGAAGAGCTTGGCGCAAGTGATCACAAATCCATCACCTTTAGCATTAATTGGGAATGCAAGAATAATGATAATACAGTAAAATTCCCTGATTTTCGTTCTGCCGATTATAATGGACTTAGGGAACATCTGTCTAATCTTGATTGGGGTTATCTAGCTAATGATTTTATTGACGATAATCATACTTATGAATATGAAGGGATCTGCTTTTATGATTGTTTTCTTAATAATGTACACAGTGCCCAGAGTATATACATTCCCCAGAGAGAAATTAGGTCTAATAATAACGATCCCAAATGGGTTAACAGGAGGCTAAAGCATCTATTAGGGGAAAAAAGGGGAATTTATAGGCGCATCAGAAGAGGAGAGGTTAACCTTACTGACCAATATGTTCAGCTTAAAAGAGAAGTAAAAAAGGCGACTAGAAAGGCTAAACGTGACTATGAAATTAGAGTTGCTAATGAATCAAAGACTAATCCAAAGGGGTTCTTTCAAGTGTATAGGACGAAGGTGAAGGAAAAAGTAGGACCTCTGAAATCTGGGAATGGACAGCTGACGGATAATGAACTGGAAATGTGTTCCTTATTTAATGACTATTTTTTGTCAGTTTTTACACAGGAAGATGTAAATGAGATTCCAGTAATTAACAATTATTTAGTTCCTGATGAATTTAAGTTAACTAATATTACTGTCACGAGGGACATGGTTATTAAACAGATAGACAAACTGAAACAAAATAAGTCCCCGGGACCGGATGAGTTGTTTTCAAGGGTACTTAAGGAATGCAAGATGGAGCTTAGTCAGCCATTAACGAGTGTGTGATGAATGGTTTGAAAAACCGACAAGTTGAAGATTGAGACACTTATGCAGCATATGAGAATCTTTATTCAGGAAACGTTTCGCCACACAGTGGCTTCATCAGTCCAATACAAAGAGGAAGGCGTAAGGAGAGGAGGAGTATGAGGTAATCAGTCCCTCAGCCTGGAGTCGATGTGTTCAGTCCATCAATCTTGTAGAATGTACAAGATTGATGGACTGAACACATCGACTCCAGGCTGAGGGACTGATTACCTCATACTCCTCCTCTCCTTACGCCTTCCTCTTTGTATTGGACTGATGAAGCCACTGTGTGGCGAAACGTTTCCTGAATAAAGATTCCCATATGCTGCATAAGTGTCTCAATCTTCATTAACGAGTGTATTCAATGCGTCCATCCTTACCAGTGTTGTGCCAGAGTTGTGGAAGATGGCTAATGTGGTTCCTATATTCAAATCAGGGGATAAGTCCACTCCTTCAAATTACCGTCCAATAAGCCTGACATCTATAGTGGGCAAGTTATTAGAATCAATTATAGCTGACATTATCAGAAGTCACCTTGAAGAGCATAACTTGATAAATGAATCTCAGCATGGATTCACGAGAGGTCGTTCCTGCTTGACAAACTTACTGACGTTCTTCAATAGAACATTTGAGGCAGTTGACAGTGATAAGGAATATGATATTGTTTATTTGGATTTTAGTAAAGCCTTCGACAGAGTACCTCACAAGAAACTCTTAAGAAAAGTGGCAGCTCATGGTATAGGAGGTAAAGTTCTAGCATGGATTGAGGCATGGCTTACCAATAGAAAGCAGAGAGTTACCATTAATGGAGTGAAATCTGAATGGGGATTAGTCACTAGTGGCGTTCCACAAGGATCAGTTTTAGGCCCTCTCTTGTTCATAATTTACATTAATGACCTTGATGAAGGGATTACTAGTGACATGAGTAAGTTTGCTGATGATACAAAGATAGGCCATATAATTCACTCTGAGGAGGACATCAATGAACTCCAGGACGATTTGAACAAATTAATATCTTGGTCTGAAAAATGGCAGATGAAGTTTAATGTGGATAAGTGTAAGGTACTTGCCCTTGGTAATGAAAATAACCCTCGAAGCTATAATCTAGGTGAAGTAGAGCTTGGTCATACAGAATGTGAAAAAGACTTGGGAGTCATGGTAAGCAGAAATCTAAAGCCAAGACAGCAGTGCCTTAGTGTGCGCAACAAGGCCAACAGATTACTTGGATTTATCTCAAGAAGTATAAGCAACAGAAGTCCAAAAGTTATTTTACAGCTCTATACATGTGATGAATGGTTTTGAAAATCGACAAGTTGAAGAATTGAGACACTTATGCAACACATGGGAATCTTTATTGAAGAAACGTTTCGCCACACAGTGGCTTCATCAGTCCAATACAAAGTAGAAATGGGTAAGGAGAGTAGAAGTATGAGGTAATCAGTCCCTCAACCTGGATTCGATGTGTTCAGTCCATCACTCTTGTAGTAAGTGCAGCATAGGGCCAGAGAGGTGGCTTATATACTGCGGTGAGATGAGTTGAAGCAGGAGGAGGCGGGATCTTAGTGGGACCTGCCACTAGTGTAAGTAGGTCATCGTCCAAAGGTTTGGGCAAGCGTTGAAGTCTTTGTACCAAGATTCCATGATGTTGCAGTGTCTGACAGATGTGATGAATGGTTTTGAAAACCGACAAGTTGAAGAATTGAGATACTTATGCAACACATGGGAATCTTTATTGAAGAAACGTTTTGCCACACAGTGGCTTCATCAGTCCAATACAAAGTAGAAATGGGTAAGGAGAGTAGAAGTATGAGGTAATCAGTCCCTCAACCTGGATTCGATGTGTTCAGTCCATCACTCTTGTAGTAAGTGCAGCATAGGGCCAGAGAGGTGGCTTATATACTGCGGTGAGATGAGTTGAAGCAGGAGGAGGCGGGATCTTAGTGGGACCTCTTACTTCTACTCTCCTTACCCATTTCTACTTTGTATTGGACTGATGAAGCCACTGTGTGGCAAAACGTTTCTTCAATAAAGATTCCCATGTGTTGCATAAGTATCTCAATTCTTCAACTTGTCGGTTTTCAAAACCATTCATCACATCTGTCAGACACTGCAACATCATGGAATCTTAATTCTGAGGACATGTACATAACCTTCACGACTACGACATCTACTACTACACTAACCCATCTCTTTGGGAAGGACCTACTTCCACTGGGGAATCCCGCCTACCAGTGACTATGCCCTCGTCTGCTGCCCGTCCCTATCCACTGACGCCTATATAACCGCCAGTCTTCTTGCCTTTGCTCCAGATTCTCCTCCACCACGATGCTGTGAACACTAACTCCAAGGCCGAGGGACTGATTACCTCATCTTTTGTATATAGTTCTACTATCTTCCTATTATGTCCTAGAATCTGTATTGATAAAGCCACTGGATGGCGAAACGTCTACAATAAAGATATCCAGATGTTGCACATGTGTCTTAACTTTCATATTGTCGGTATTTTATACCTTTCTTGCACAAGTTTAAAATTACAAAAATCATGGAAGAAGCGATAAATCTGGATACATAATACAAAATGAAGTTGCCAGAGCTACTAATCTCCAAAGATGCATGTGTGCACAGCCCCAGAGTCGTTTAAGTATCTAGTGAACTTGAGAACGGGCTTCAGGTACCTCAATGAAGTTTATTTCAGTATCCGTATATCTTAGCTATTAAAAAAAAAACCAGCATCGTGCCGACTCCTGAATAAACATAACCAGAAACAAGAGCTAGATCAGAGATTTACTAGAAGACTAGTCACGTTTACTGGAGTGGCTAAGAAAAATGATCGATGAGGAATAAGGCGTAGAATTAGGGAGGATTTGATTGAGGTGTACAAATGGAAGACAGAAATAAATAAAGGGGATGTAAATAGCGTGCTGAAAATATCTAGCCTAGACAGGACTCGCAGCAATGGCTTCAAGTTGGAAAAATTCAGATTCATAAGAACATAAGAAAGGAGGATCACTGCAGCAGGCCTATTGGCCCATACTAGGCAGGTCCTTTACAATCCATCCCACAATTTTCAATCCCAACCCAATTTTCAATGCTACCCAAGAAAGAAACTCTGATAACTCTATCCACTCATTTGCAAGTCCCACTCAAATCCAACCCCTCTCACTCATATATTTATCCAACCTAAATTTGAAACTACCCAAAGTCCAAGCCTCAATAACCCAACTAGGTAGACTGTTCCACTCATCAACTACCCTATTTCCAAACCAATACTTTCCTATGTCCTTTCTAAATCTAAACTGTTTTTTTATTAACACACTGGCCGATTCCCACCAAGGCAGGGTGGCCCGAAAAAGAAAAACTTTCACCATCATTCACTCCATCACTGTCTTGCCAGAAAGGTGCTTTACACTCCAGTTTTTAAACTGCAACATTAACACCCCTCCTTCAGAGTGCAGGCACTGTACTTCCCATCTCCAGGACTCAAGTCCGGCCTGCCGGTTTCCCTGAATCCCTTCATAAATATTACTTTGCTCACATTCCAACAGCACGTCAAGTATTAAAAACCATTTGTCTCCATTCACTCCTATCAAACACGCTCACGATATGCCTGCTGGAAGTCCAAGCCCTCCCACACAAAAATTTCTTTACCCCCTCCTCCAACCTTTCCTAGGCCGACCCCTACCCTGCCTTCCTTCCACTACAGACTGATACACTCTTGAAGTCATTCTATTTCGCTCCATTCTCTCTACATGTCCGAACCACCTCAACCCTTCCTCAGCCCTCTGGACAACAGCTTTGGTAATCCCGCACCTCCTAACTTCCAAACTACGAATTCTCTGCATTATATTCACACCACACATTGCCCTCAGACATGACATCTCCACTGCCTCCAGCCTTCTCCTCGCTTCACCCCCCATATAAGAGGTTGGTAAAACTATACTTTCATACATTCCCTCTTTGCCTCCAAAGACAAAGTTCTTTGTCTCCCAGACTCCTAAGTGCACACTCACCCTTTTCCCCTCATCAATTCAAATGATTCCCCTTATCTTTCATAGACCCATCCGCTGACACGTCCACTCCCAAATATCTGAATTACATTCATCTCCTCCATACTCTCTCCCTCCAATCTGATATCCATCTTCTTTCACCAATCTTTTTATCTTCATAACCTTACTCTTTTCCTGTATTCACTTTTAATTTTCTTCTTTTGCATACCCTACCAAATTCATCCACCAACCTCTGCAACTTCTCTTCAGAAATCTCCCAAGAGCACAGTGTCATCAGCAAAGAGCAACTGTGACAACTCCCACTTTATGTGTGATTCTTTATCTTTTAACTCCACGCCTCTTGCCAAGACCCTCGCATTTACTTCTCTTACAACCCCATCTATAAATATATTAAACAACCACGGTGACATCACACATCCTTGTCTAAGGCCTACTTTTACTGGGAAATAATCTCCCTCTTTCCTACATACTCTAACTTTAGCCTCATATCCTCGTAAAAACTCTTCACTGCTTTCAGTAACCTACCTCCTACACCATACACTTGCAACATCTGCCACATTGCCACCCTATCCACCCTGTCATACGCCTTTTCCAAATCCATAAATGCCACAAAAACCTCTTTAGCCTTATCTAAATACTGTTCACTTATATTTTCACTGTAAAAACTGGTCCACCAAAAACCACCTACCTTTCCTAAAGCCTCCTTGTTCATCTGCTATCCTAAATTTTCCGTCTTACTCTTAATTCTTTCAATAATAACTCTACCATACACTTTACCAGGTATGCTCAACAGACTTATCCCCATATAATTTTTGCACTCTCTTTTGTCCCCTTTGCCTTTATACAAAGGAACTATGCATGCTCTCTGCCAATCCCTAGGTACATTACCCTCTTCCATACATTTATTAAATAATTTTCACCAACCCCTCCAAAACTATATCCCCACTGCTTTTAACATTTCTATCTTTATCCCATCAATCCCGGCTGCCTTACCCCCTTTCATTTTACCTACGCCTCACGAACTTCCCCACACTCACAACTGGCTCTTCCTCACTCCTACAAAAATGTTATTCCTCCTTGCCCTATACACGAAATCACAGCTTCCCTATCTTCATCAACATTTAACAAATTTCCCCAAAAAATTCCCTCCAGCTTCCCAAAACCTCTAACTCTCCATTTAATAACTTCCTCTCCTATTTTTAACTTGACAAATCTATTTGTTCTCTAGGCTTCATTAACTTGTTAATCTCACTCCAAAACTTTTTCTTATTTTCAACAAAATTTGTTGATAACATCTCACCCACTCTCTCATTTGCTCTCTTTTTACATTGCTTCACCACTCTCTTAACCTCTCTCTTTTTCTCCATGTACTCTTCCCTCCTTGCATCACTTCTACTTTGTAAAAACTTCTCATATGCTAACTTTTTCTCCCTTACTACTCTCTTTACATCATCATTCCACCAATCGCTCCTCTCCTCTTCCCTCCCGCACCCACTTTCCTGTAACCACAAACTTCTGCTGAACACTCTAACACTACATTTTTAAACCTACCCCATACCTCTTCGACCCCATTGCCTATGCTCTCATTACCCCATCTATCCTCCAATAGCTGTTTATATCTTACCCTAACTGCCTCCTCTTTTAGTTTATAAACCTTCACCTCTCTCTTCCCTGATGCTTCTATTCTTGTATTCCATCTACCTTTTACTCTCAGTGTAGCTACAACTAAAAAGTGATTTGATATATCTGTGGCCCCTCTATAAACATGTACATCCTGAAGTCTACTCAACAGTCTTTTATCTACCAATACATAATCCAACAAACTACTGTCATTTCGCCCTACATCATATCTTGTATACTTATTTATCCTCTTTTTCTTAAAATATGTATTACCTATAACTAAATCCCTTTCTATACAAAGTTCAATCAAAGGACTCCCATTATTATTTACACCTGGCACCCCAAACTTACCTACCACACCCTCTCTAAAAGTTTCTCCTACTTTAGCATTCAGGTCTCCTACCACAACTCTCTCACTTGGTTCAAAGGTTCCTATACATTCATTTAACATCTCCCAAAATCTCTCTCTCTCTACATTCCTTTCTTCTGCAGGTGCATACACGCTTATTATGACCCACTTTTCGCATCCAACCTTTACTTTAATCCACATAATTCTTTAATTTACACATTCATATTCTCTTTTCTCCTTCCATAACTGATCCTTCAACATTACTGCTACCCCTTCCTTAGCTCTAACTCTCTCAGATACTCCAGATTTAATCCCATTTATTTCCCCCCACCGAAACTCCCCTACCCCCTTCAGCTTTGTTTCACTTAGGGCCAGGACATCCAACTTCTTTTCATTCATAACATCAGCAATCATCTGTTTCTTGTCATCTGCACTACATCCACGCACATTTAAGCATCCCAGTTTTATAAAGTTTTTCTCCTTCTCTTTTTTAGTAAATGTCTACAGGAGAAGGGGTTACTAGCCCATCGCTCCCGGCATTTTAGTCGCCTCATACGACACGCATGGCTTACGGAGGAAAGATTCTTTTCCACTTCCCCTAATTTAAATTTAAATCCATTACTGCGGGTTCTCTCTTGGAAAGATATCCTCAAGACCTTATTTATATCCCCTTTATTAATACCTATCTTCCACTTATACACTTCGATCATGTCTCTCCTCATTCCTCGTCTAACAAGTGAATGTAATTTAAGAGTCTTCAATCTTTCTTCATAAGGAAGATTTCTAATGCTATGTATTAATTTAGTCATTCTACGCTGAATGTTTTCTAACGAATTTATGTCCATTCTATAATATGGAGACCAGAACTGAGCTGCATAATCTAGGTGAGGTCTTACTAATGATGTATAAAGCTGCAGTATAACCTCTGGACTTCCGTTGCTTACACTTCTTGATATAAATCCCAATAATCTATTTGCCTTATTACGTACGCTTAGGCATTGCTGTCTTGGTTTAAGGCTGCTGCTCACCATAACCCCCAAGTCCTTTTCGCAATCTGTATGGCTAAGTTCTACATTATTTAACTTATAAGTGCTAGGGTTATGGACACTCCCGAGCTTCAGAACCTTGCATTTATCTACATTGAACTGCATCTGCCACTTTTCTGACCAAGAATAGAGTTTGTCTAAATCCTCCTGAAGTTCTCTAACATCTACGTTTGAATCAATTATCCTACCTATCTTTGTGTCATCGGCGAATTTGCTCATATCACTAGTAATACCCTCATCAAGGTCATTGGTATATATTATAAGCAACAACGGGCCTAAGACTGATGACTCACGAAATCGTAATGACACGATTGCAAACAAACCATACCACGGGCGGGATTTGAACCCGCGGTCAGAGTCTCAAAACTCCAGACCGTCACGTTAGTCACTGGACCAGCTAGCCACAATAAGATTCGTCCATATGCAGTTTAATGTGATCCTTCATTGACAACGTTTCGCCCACACAGTGGGCTTATTTTCAAGTCACTGTTTGTGACTTGAAAAAGCCCACTGTGTGGGCGAAACGTTGTCAATAGAGGATCACATTAAACTGCATAGGTGTTTATGTTTCCATTGTGTCAGTATTTTATACCATTTATTTTCATCAAGATTCGTCCAACTAGGTATATTTCTACACCATAGGAAGGTTAGTCATGTTGACGGCATTGAGGGGACTTGAGCTAGAGTTCGTTACGGCCACGCTAGCAGGAGATTCGTCTGTAAAAACTTGCATTTGTGGTCACAGTGGTGCCCATGCTAACCTTCCTACGGTGCAGAAATATACCTAGTTGGACGAATCTTATTGTGGCTAGCTGGTCCAGTGGCTAACGCGACGGTCTGGAGTTTTGAGACTCTCTGATCGCGGGTTCAAACCCTGCCTGTGGTATGGTTTGTAAGACTGATCCCTGTGGTACGCCACTTGTTACAGATCCCCACTCGGATTTAACCCCATTTAAGCATACTCTCTGCTTCCTATTGGTGAGCCATGACAGCACTTTTCCCCCAATGCCATGAGCTGCCACTTTTTTTAACAGTCTCTGGTGCGGTACTCTATCAAAAGCCTTACTAAAATCTAAATAAACAATATCAAATTCTTTATCATGATCAACGGCCTCAAAAGCTTTACTGAAGAAGGTTAATAAATCAGTTAGGCAGGAACGGCCCCTCGTGGATCCATGCTGAGTATCATTAACCAAGCTGTGCTTATCGAGATGGCTTCTTATATTATCAGCTATAATTGACTCTAGTAATTTGCCTACAATTGAGGTTAACCTTACTGGGCGGTAATTTGACGGTAACGACTTGTCCCCTGCTTTAAAAATAGTAATTACATTAGCCATCTTCCACAAATCAGACACTACACCTGTTTGAAGAGAAATATTAAAAATATTAGTCAATGGTTCACAAAGTTCCATGTTACACTCTTTAAGAACCCTTGAAAAAAGTTCATCAGGGCCCGGGGATTTATTTTGCTTTAACCAATTCGGTAGTGACTCTGATATTGCATAATTTATCATCATCAGGCCCACTATAAAAATTAATTACTGGGATATTGTTAGCGTCTTCCTGAGTGAAAACCGAGAGAAAATAATTATTAAGAATAGAGCACATTTCATTCTCCTTGTTAGTGAGATGCCCACAGTTATTTTTAAGGGGACCTATCTTATCTCTAACTTTTGTTCTATAAACTTGAAAAAAACTTTTTGGGTTAGTTTTCGAATCCCTAGCAACTTAAATTTCATAGTCCCGTTTAGCTTTTCTCATCCCCTTTTTAACATCCCTCTTAATGTCAATATACTGATTCATAAGATAACCCTCACCTCTTTTGATGCGCCTATAAACTCCTTTTTTCTGTCCTAAAAGATATCTGAGCCTATTATTCATCCATTTGGGGTCATTTCTATTCGATCTAATTTCCTTATATGGGATAAATGTCCTTTGGGCAGCATGTATTGTGTTAAGCTGTCATACTGATAGCTCTCTTCGTTACCCCAGTCCACAGATTGTAAGTGTTCTCTAAGCCCATTGTAATCTGCTAAGCGAAAATCTGGGACCAGTACTGAGTTATCCCTACTATCATACTTCCATTCAATGCTAAAGGTAACTGATTTGTGATCGCTTGTGCCGAGTTTCTGTAATTTCTAAATTATTAACAAGAGTTTCCTTGTTAGGTAAGACACATATGCAACATTAGGTATCTTTATTATGAAACGTTTCGCCTACACAGTAGGCTTCTTCAGTCAAGTACAGAAAAGTTGATAGAAGCAGAAGATACTTGAAGACGATGTAATCAGTCCATCACCCTTAAAGTTTTGAGGTGGTCAGTCCCTCAGTCTGGAGAAGAGCATTGTTCCATAGTATGAAACAATATGGAGGAGAAGTGACAGGATGGAGCTTTTTATAGCGCCAAGAGGTGAGACGTAGGCCACTAGGAGAGGTAAGAACTCAGATGTTGAGAGGTCAGGTCCCTCTCAAATCCAGCCCCTCTCACTAGTGGAAGTTGTCGAAGTTGATTGCAGGTCTGTACCAAGATACCCTTGTGTTGCAGTGTCTGACAGATTGAACATTAAAATGGTATAAAATACCGACAGGTTGTTAGGTAAGACACATATGCAACAGTTAGGTATCTTTATTATGAAACGTTTCGCCTACACAGTAGGCTTCTTCAGTCAAGTACAGAAAAGTTGATAGAAGCAGAAGATACTTGAAGACGCTATAAAAAGCTCCATCCTGTCACTTCTTCTCCATATTGTTTCATACTATGGAACAATGCTCTTCTCCAGACTGAGGGACTGACCACCTCAAAACTTTAAGGGTGATGGACTGATTACATCGTCTTCAAGTATCTTCTGCTTCTATCAACTTTTCTGTACTTGACTGAAGAAGCCTACTGTGTAGGCGAAACGTTTCATAATAAAGATACCTAACTGTTGCATATGTGTCTTACCTAACAACCTGTCGGTATTTTATACCATTTTAATGTTCAAGAGTTTCCTTGTTTACCAAAACTCACAAAACTGCTTCAAAAAACAATCCTGAACTACTTCTAAAAAGTCGTTTGATTCTAAATTCCCAGTCAAGAAATTCCAATCAATATGACTAAAGTTGTGCAAGAATGGTATATAATACCGACAAGATGAAATTAGGACACATGTGCAACATCTGGGTATCTTTATAGTAGACGTTTCGCCATCCAGTGGCTTTATCAATACAAATTCTAGGACATAACTTGAAGACAGTAAGACTATGTACAGAAGATGAGGTAATCAGTCCCTCAACCTTGGAGTAGGTGCGAAGAGCACCATAGCCGTGAATCTCCACGACTACGGTGCTCTTCGCACCTACTCCAAGGTTGAGGGACTGATTACCTCATCTTCTGTACATAGTCTTACTGTCTTCAAGTTATGTCCTAGAATTTGTATTGATAAAGCCACTGGATGGCGAAACGTCTACTATAAAGATACCCAGATGTTGCACATGTGTCCTAATTTCATGACTAAAGTTGAAGTCTCCTAGAATTACTACGTTACTGTGCCTTGTGGCCTTAACAATTTCCTCCCATAGTAGTCTCCCTATCTAAGTTTGGGGGACGGTATATCACACCTAAAATAAATTTTTCATGTCCCTCTGAAAATTCTATCCAGACTCTGTATGTGTTACTTCAGACTTAATACCCGTTTTTATGCAACAGTTCAAGCGATCTCAGATATACAGTGCCACCCCACCCCCCTTCCCGATACTTCTGTCTACTTGGAATAATTTAAAACCCTGTAAGTGACATTCAGCAGGCATGTCCCGATTTCTCGTATTGAACCACGTCTCAGTTAAGGCAAATACATCAGTTACCTGCACTAGCAACTAGTCTCAACTCGTCCATCTTATTCCTAGCACTACGACTATTTGTGTAATATATATTTAAGGACCCTCCCTTCTCTTTTTCCTTCCTGCTGATTTCTGTTCCTCCACTATGCCTGTTACTCTCCTTATCACCTAATGTCATTGGCTTTCCTATGTTCATCAATAATTCTTCCTCATTCTGCCTATAACTGGTTTTCTTAAAACTCACACTATCGATACACTCAGAATTTATTGATTTTCCAAGAAAACCCACACCACTATCTATTTCTAGTTTAAAGACCTAACTGCTCCCTGGAAGGATATAGGAAAGCACTGGTTTGGTAATAGAGTTGTGGATGAGTGGAACAAACTCCCGAGTGCAGTTATGGAGGCTAAAACGATGTGTAGTTTTAAAAATAGGTTAGATAAATACATGAGTGGGTGCGAGATGGACCTGATCAGCTTGTGCTACTAGGTCAGTTGCCGTTTTCCTTCCTTAAGTGAATGTGACCTGACCTGACTAGATTGGGACATTGGCTTAAGCCGGTAGGAGACTTGGACCTGCCTCGCATGGGCCAGTAGGCCTGCTGCAGTGTTCTTTCTTATGTTCTTAATAAAGAAACTAAGTGGTACAATAGAGGATAACCCTCACGAGAGGAGAATGAAGGGGAGGGCAAGTCCTTGCAAGGCTCCTATATCACATTCTGAGGAAGAAAGCTAGTAGAGGAGGGACGGAGGGAGGGAGGAGATAGCGAGACAAACAACAAAAGATAGAGTGAGGGGTGTGTCAGGTGGTGGTAGTGGGTGGAGGAAGATAAAGACTGGCGACAAAGGAAGAACATTAAGCCACCACTCACGTACTAATAATCGTCATCAACAAGCCCGGCCAAGGTGGCATTAGGCAGAGTGTTGCCACTAGTTAATCACCGATACATCTTTGTACAAATCACCAGGGGGATACTGTATATTTAACACCAATTCACGGCCAGCAGTGTGCATGACATCCGCAAGAAGCAGCTAGGGGTTATAACTGGAGAGGGTTGCGGGGGTCAACGCCCCCGCGGCTCTGAGATCAGGCCTCGTAGTGGATCAGGGTCTGATCAAACAGGCTGTTACTGCTGGCCGCACGCAGACTGACGTACGAACCACAGCCCGGCTGGTAAGGTATTGACTTTAGTTGCCTGTGACAAAAAGAGTTGGAGAGGTGACAAGAAGAGTTGGAGGGATGGCAAGAAGACCCGCAGGGATGGGAAGCAGAGCTGGAGGGATGGGAAGAGCTAGAGAGATGAGAAGAGTTGGAGGGATGGGAAGAGCTAGAGGGATGGGAAGAGCTAGAGGGATGGGAAGAAGAGTTGGAGGGATGGGAAGAAGAGTTGGTGGGATGGGAAGAAGAGTTGGTGGGATGGGAAGAAGAGTTGGAGGGATGGGAAGAAGAGTTGGAGAGATGGGAAGAAGAGTTGGAGGGATGGGAAGAAGAGTTGGAGGGATGGGAAGAAGAGTTGGAGGGATGGGAAGAAGAGTTGGAGGGATGGGAAGAAGAGTTGGTGGGATGGGAACAGCTAGAGAGATGGGAAGAAGAGTTGGTGGGATGGGAAGAAGAGCTGGTGGGAAGGGAAGAAGAGTTGGAGGGATGGGAAGAAGAGTTGGAGGGATGGGAAGAAGAGTTGGAGGGATGGAAAGAAGAGTTGGAGGGATGGAAAGAAGAGTTGGAGGGATGGGAAGAAGAGTTGGTGGGATGGGAACAGCTAGAGAGATGGGAAGAAGAGTTGGTGGGATGGGAAGAAGAGTTGGTGGGATGGGAAGAAGAGCTGGTGGGATGGGAAGAAGAGCTGGTGGGATGGGAAGAAGAGTTGGAGGGATGGAAAGAAGAGTTGGAGGGATGGGAAGAAGAGTTGGTGGGGATGGGAAGAAGAGTTGGAGGGATGGGAAGAGCTAGAGGGATGGGAAGAAGAGTTGGAGGGATGGGAAGAAGAGTTGGTGGGATGGGAAAGAAGAGCTGGTGGGATGGGAAGAAGAGCTGGTGGGATGGGAAGAAGAGTTGGAGGATGGGAAGAAGAGTTGGTGGGATGGGAAGAAGAGTTGGTGGGATGGGAAGAGCTAGAGGGATGGGAAGAAGAGTTGGTGGATGGGAAGAAGAGTTGGTGGGATGGGAAGAGCTAGAGGGATGGGAGAAGAGATTGGTGGGATGGGAAGAAGAGTTGGTGGGATGGGAAGAAGAGTTGGTTGGATGGGAAGAGCTAGAGGGATGGGAAGAAGAGTTGGTGGGATGGGAAGAAGAGTTGGTGGGATGGGAAGAGCTAGAGGGATGGGAAGAAGAGTTGGTGGGATGGGAAGAAGAGTTGGTGGGATGGGAAGAGCTGGAAGAATGAGGAGCTGGAGGGACGGGAAGGGCTGGTGGGATGGTAAGAGCTGGAAGGATGAGAATAGTTAGAAGATAACTTATTCTTGGAGACTCACGGGTTACACACACTGTGAGAACCTTGTTTGTGAGAGACAATGATAGAGAGTGGGCGTGTTTCTCCATGGATGACCTTAAAGGTATAGTTAGTAAGTTACTGGGTAAAAATATTTAAAAAGTGGACGCAACAGAAACGGAGAAATGCAATATTATCCTGTATAATTACATTATATTATAGGATGAATGTATATCGTTGCTTAAAAAAATCTTAGTAAGAGTTCCTTACGAAATATAACTTAATTAAAAAATAATGATTTTTAAAGAAAAAGCTATATATGGCAATTTTTTTTAATCAAAACGAAGGTTAAAGCAATGTTTTTACAGAACACTGAAAGCAGTGTGGTGCCACAAGGACCAGTGCTCCCTTCACTAATATAATTTATTTACAGCATTTTCCAAAGAAAATAGTTTATACAAAATTTGCTAAATTAATTCTTTCTTTACAGATTAGAATATCCAACTGACCAAGACCTTGTTTATAATGCATGCTAAGCCCACGTTGTAGTGTTAAACAATCGTATGAAGACAGACACAGACTGACTGACTCTCTCTCTCTCTCTCTGCCTGTGTAACTCTCTCTCTGTCTGTCTGCCTCTCTTCTCTCTCTCTCTCTCTCTCTCTCTCTCTCTTCTCCTACTCTCTCTCTCCTCTCTCTCTCTCTCTCTCTCTCTCTCTCTCTCTGTGTGTGTGTGTGTCTGCCTAAGTCTCTCTCTCTCTCTCTCTCTCTCTCTCTACTGGTCAACTTCTTACAAGACTTAACTGTAAGTAGTGGTGCATAAAGGTGCTACGCTACACCGTCCCACTTACAACACACCACCATTATAACAGGAGTGTATGTGCAGCTCTTTATTTGTGAGTGTGGGAGGTGGGCTACAGCATGCAACGGCGTGTACTTAACGCAAAGCATTTGTATTATACATGCGTACTCTAGCACGTATTTGTGTGGAAGAAGGGGGAAGGAGCATACATATACTCACATAGTATGTGGTTGGAAGGGTTGATCCTCAGCTCCTAGCCCTGCCTCTTCGCTGGCCCCTACTGCGTTCATGCTCCCCTGGCTTCCACAGCCCTATTGTATCTCGTCTTAAAACTATGTATTTGTGATGGCACGATACCAAAAATTTTGACAACACCGATCAATTTCTGGCCGACATCACTACCATCAAAATTAGCCGATACCACCGATACTGATACTTTGAACACGCTATGTACAGATCCTCGATATCTTGGTATTTCTACTTCCTGACTACTCCAAGGCTGAAAAAATACTTCCTAACAACAATATGATCTGTGTTTTCAACTATCTAGCTGTGTACCCCATATTCCTGTTATCCATCTCTCGAAGTCTATCTCTATCCACCCCATCAACTCATTTATTTGTACGCACGCGCGTGCGTGTGTGTGTGTGTGTGTGTGTGTGTGTGTGTGTGTGTGTGTGTGTGTGTGTGTGTGTGTGTGTGTGTGTGTGTGTGCGTGCGTGCGTGCGTGCGTGCGTGCGTGCGCGCTTTCAGGTATACAGAAGTAAGATTAGGGACAAGATAGGCCCACTTAAGAGGAACTCGGGTCAGATCACTGAGTGATAAACGTGTGTGAAATTTTCAATACTTACTTCCTCTCAGTTTTTACCCAGGACAATACTAGTGAAATTCCAGAAATAATAAATTATGAAGAACAGGATGATATTAAACTATGCACGATTGCGGTAACTAGTGACATGGTCCTCAGACAAATAGATAAACTAAAACCTAACAAATCCCCAGGCCCTGATGAACTGTTTGCAAGGGTGTTAAGAGAGGAGTCCTCATTGGCTTCTTCTTGAGAGCTCTTCGCATCTCCAGCCCTTGTTTTCTAGAAGAAGAATGCACTTACATAACACAAGCCTTACACGTCTTCAGTTCCCATCTTTCTTCATCCGAGATTGCAGACTTAAGGCACAAGCTATTCTCAACAAACCGCCCATGGAACAGCCCCCTAAGCAGTTCATAGTACTCCCATGTGGTGATGTTGCCACGAATACTCGCCGGGCACTTGCTATGAGTAACATCAACGTTTCCACCATAAACACGTCATCTATCAAAGACCTCACTACGAAACGCAGCCCCACACCTCTAACTTCTACAGCAGGCGTCTACACGATCCCCTGTGGGTTCTGTCCCAAGATATATGTAGGCGAGACAGGCAGAGATCTTGCAGTCCGCTTGAATGAGCATCGAAATGCCTCTAACAGAGACGATGTAAGGTACGCCTGTGTCCTCCACAGAGACTCCACGGGACATTTGATGAACTGGAATGAGGCACAACTCGTTCTCACCGAACCAGACCTCAGACGCCGACGGTGCCTTGAAGCCTCACTAATCGCCGTCACCGACACTATAGAACTCAACACTGGAAACTACAAAATTTCAAAAACATTGGCATACAGGATACTTAAGCACCACCAACCCAACAACACAGGAGTCACATGATTTCATCGTCTACCCGTCCTAATCATAGGCAGAGGTTGTTTTGATAAGGACCTGCCTCGCATGGGCCAGTAGGCCTTCTACAGTGTTCCTCCATTCTTATGTTCTTATGACATTCCTCAGGTCACGTGCGTCACACCTCACTCTCCGCCTATGTATATAATGCCTTTCTACCTCTGTATGTTAGAAGTGATCAAGGTCCCAGGACCGAAACGTTTTCTAATAAGTATGTCATAGTGTTTGCTTACGTGTCTTTCTAAACAAACTGGCATAGTACCTGATAAGTGGAAAATGGCAAATGTAATACCTGTTTACAAGGCAGGTGACAGGTCCTTAGCTTCAAACTATAGACCAATAAGCCTTGTTGTTAGGTAAGACACATATGCAACAGTTAGGTATCTTTATTTCGAAACGTTTCGCCTACACAGTAGGCTTCTTCAGTCGAGTACAGAAAAGTTGATAGAAGCAGAAGAGACTTGAAGACGATGTAATCAGTCCATCACCCTTAAAGTTTTGAGGTGGTCAGTCCCTCAGTCTGAAGAAGAGCATTGTTCCAAAGTCTGAGGGACTGACCACCTCAAAACTTTAAGGGTGATGGACTGATTACATCTTCAAGTCTCTTCTGCTTCTATCAACTTTTCTGTACTCGACTGAAGAAGCCTACTGTGTAGGCGAAACGTTTCGAAATAAAGATACCTAACTGTTGCATATGTGTCTTACCTAACAACGTGTCGGTATTTTATACCACTTTAATGTTCACCAATAAGCCTTACCTCCATAGTGGGAAAATCTATGGAATCAATAATTGCCAAAGCAATTCGTAGCCATCTTGATAGGCATAAATTGATTAATGTATCTCAGCACGATTTTACAAAGGGGCGTTCCTGTTTTACGAACTTACTTTCTTCACTAACGTATTTAAGGAGGTAGATCATGGTATTGAATATGATATTGTGTATATGGACTTCAATAAGGCCTTCGATAGACTTCCACATCAGAGGCTATTGAGGAAACTAAAGGCACACGGAATAGGAAATTTTTTTTTTCTGGGTAGAGGCATGGTTGACAAATAGGCAGCAGAGAGTTTGCATAAATGGGGGAGAGATCAGAATGGGGGCACGTCACAAGCGGTGTTCTACAGAGGTCAGTGTTGGGCCCCTTGTTGTTCACAATCTATATAAACGACATAGATGAGGGAATAAATAGCGACACAAGCAAATTTGCTGATGACATCAAAATAGGCCGTCCAATTCATTCTACTGAGAACATTACAGCACTCCAGGATGATTTGAATAGACTGATGCAGTGGTTGGAGAAGTGGCAGATGCAGTTTAATATAGACAAATGCTAAGTTCGAAATGTTGGACAGGGAAATAACCATGCCACATATAAACTAAATAATGGAGATCTTAATATTACGGATTGCGAAAAGGATTTAGGAGTTCTGGTCAGTAGTAATGTGAAACCAAGACAACAGTGCACAAGTGTTCGCAATAAAGTTAACAGAATCCTTGACTTCATAGCAAGAGGTATAAATAATAGAAGTCAAGCCTTACCTCCATAGTGGGAAAATTTATGGAATCAATAATTGCCGAAGCAATTCGTAGCCATCTTGATAGGCACAGACTGATTAATGAATCTCAACACGGTTTTACAAAGGGGCGTTCCTGTCTTACGAGTTTACTAACATTTTTCACTAAGGTGTTTGAGGAGGTAGATCATGGTAATGAATATGATATTGTGTATATGGACTTCAGTAAGGCCTTCGATAGAGTTCCACATCAGAGGCTATTGAGGAAACTTAAGGCACACGGAATAGGAGGAGAAATTTTTCCTGGGTAGAGGCATGGCTGACAAATAGGCAGCAGAGAGTTTGCATAAATGGGGAGAAATCAGAATAAGGGCACCTCACAAGTGGTGTCTTCAGGGGTCAGTGTTGGGCCCGTTGTTGTTCACAATTTACATAAACGACATTGATGAGGGAATAAATAGCGACATAAGCAAATTTGCCGATGACACCAAAATAGGCCGTCCAATTCATTCTAATGAGGACACTAGAGCACTCCAGGATGATTTGAATAGACTGATGCAATGGTCGGAGAAGTGGCAGATGGAGTTTAATATAGACAAATGCAAAGTTCTAAATGTTGGACAGGAAAATAACCATGCCACATATAAACTAAATAATGTAGATCTTAATACTACTGTGTGTGAAAGTTAAGACACATGTGCAACATCTGGATATCTTTATTGTAGTAGACGTTTCGCCATCCAGTGGCTTTATCAATACAGATTCTAGGACATAATAGGAAGACAGTAGAACTATATACAAAAGATGAGGTAATCAGTCCCTCGGCCTTGGAGTTAGTGTTCACAGCATCGTGGTGGAGGAGAATCTGGAGCAAAGACAAGAAGACTGGCGGTTTATATAGGCGTCAGTGGATAGGGACGGGCAGCAGACGAGGGCAAAGTCACTGGTAGGCGGGATTCCCCAGTGGGGATTGCGAAAAGGATTTAGGAGTTCTAGTTAGCAGGAATCTAAAACCAAGACAACATTGTATTAGTGTTCGCAATAAAGCTAATAGAATTATTGGCTTCATATCCAGAAGTATAAATAATAGAAGTCCTCAGGTTGTTCTTCAACTCTATACAACCTTGGTTAGGCCTCATTCAGATTATGTTGCTCAGTTCTGGTCACCGTATTACAGAATGGATATAAATGTTCTGGAAAACGTACAGAGGATGACAAAGATGATCCCATGCATCAGAAATCTTCCCTATGAGGATAGACTGAAGGCCCTGAATCTGCACACTATCGAAAGGCGTAGAATTAGGGGGGATATGATCGAGATGTATAAATGGAAAACAGGAATAAATAAAGGGGATGTAAATAGCGTGCTGAAAATTTCCAGCCAAGACAGGACTCGAAGCAATGGTTTCAAGTTGGAAAAATTCAGATTCAGGAAGGATATAGGAAAGCACTGGTTTGGTAATAGAGTTGTGGATGAGTGGAACAAACTCCCAAGTAGTTATTGAGGCTAAAACGTTGTGTAGTTTTAAAAATAGGCTAGATAAATACGTGAGTAGTTGTGGGTGGGTGAGAGTTTGATCGGACTAGCTTGTGCTGCTGGGTCTGGTGCCGTGCTCCTTCCTTGAGTGGAGGTGACCAAACTGGGCGAGTCATTGGGCTAATCCGGGGGGGAAGAGGACATGGATCTGCTCCGCATGGGTCAGTAGGCCTGTTGCAGTGTTCCTTCTTTCCTTCTGTTCAACTCTATATATCTTTGGTTAGGCCTCATTTAGATTATGCTGCACAGTTCTGGTCACCGTATTACAGAATGGATATAAATGCACTGGAAAACGTACAAAGGAGGATGACAATGTTGATCCCATGTATCAGAAATCTTCCCTATGAGGATAGACTGAGGGCCCTGAATCTGCACTCTATAGAAAGGCGTAGAATTAGGGGGGATATGATTGAGGTGTATAAATAGAAAACTGGAATGAATAAAGGGGCTGTAAATAGCGTGCTAAAAAAAAACTAGCCTAGACAGGACTCGCAGCAATGGCTTTAAATTGCGAAAATTCAGATTCAGGAAGGGTATAGGAAAGCACTGGTTTGGTAATAGAGTTGTGGATGAGTGGAACTCCCGACTACCGTCATAGACGCTAAGACGTTGTGTAGTTTTAAAAATAGGTTGGATAAATACAAGAGTGGGTGTGGGTGTGCAAGAAAGGTATAAAATACCGACAATATGAAAGTTTAGACACATGTGCAACATCTGGATATCTTTACTGTAGACGTTTCGCCAACCAGTGGCTTTATCAGTACAGATTCTAGGACATAATTAGAAGACAGTAGAACTATATACAAAAGATGAGGTAATCAGTCCCTCAGCCTTGGAGTTAGTGTTCACATCGTGGTGGAGGAGAATCTGGAGCAAAGGCAACAAGACTGGCGGTTATACAGGCGTCAGTGGATAAGGACGTGTAGCAGACGAGGGCATAGTCACTGGTAGGCGGGATTCCCCAGTGGAAGTAGGTCCTACCCAAAGGGATGGGTTAGTTGTAGCAGCCGTGACTATGCCCTCGTCTGCTAAACGTCCTTATCCACTGACGCCTATATAACCGCCAGTCTTGTTGCCTTTGTATGAATCCTGCCTCCACTACATCACTACCCAGACTATTCCACTTCCTGACAACTCTGTGACTGAAGAAATACTTCCTAACATCCCAGTGGTTTATCTGAGTCTTCAACTTCCAACTGTGACCCCTTGTTGCTGTGTCCCATCTCTGGAACATCCTGTCTCTATCCACCTTGTCGATTCCTCTCAGTATTTTATATGTCGTTATCATATCCCCCCTATCTCTCCTGTACTCCAGTGTCGTCAAGTCGATTTCACTTAACCTCTCCTCGTAGGACATACCCCTTAGCTCCGGGACTAGTCTTGTTGCAAACCTCTGCACTTTCTCTAGTTTCCTCACATGCCTGGCTAGGTGAGGGTTCCAAACTGGCGCTGCATACTCCAAAATGGGCCTAACGTACACAGTGTACAGGGTCCTGAATGACTCCTCATTTAGTTGTCGGAATGCTGTTCTTAGGTTTGCTAGGCGCCCGTATGCTGCAGCAGTTATCTAGTCGATGTGCGCGTCAGATGTGTCTGGTGTTATACTGACCCCAAGATCCTTTTCCTTGAGTGAGGTTTGTAGGCTCTGACCCCCTAGATTGTACTCCGTCTGTGGTCTTCTTTGCCCTTCCCCAATCTTCATGATTCATGTGTGTGTGTGTGTGTGTGTTACCTATTTGTGGTTGCAGGGGTCGAGTCTTAGCCCTTGGTCCCGCCTCTTCACCGGTTGCTACTGGGTCCTCTCTCTCCCCGCTCCATGAGCTTCATCATACCTCGTCTTAAAACTATGTATGATTCCTGCATCCACTACATCACTTTCTAGGCTATTCCACTGCCTGACAACTCTTATGACAGAAGAAATACTTCCTAATATCTCTCTGACTCATCTGTATCTTCAACTTCCAATTGTGACCTCTTGTTTCTGTGTCCCCTCCCTGGAACATCCTTTCTTTATCCACCTTGTCTATTCCGCGTAGTATTTTATATGTCGTTATCATGTCTCCCCTGAATCTCCTGTCCTCTAGTGTCGTCAGGCCGATTTCCCTTAACCTTTCTTCGTAAGACATTCCCCTTAGCTCTGGAACTAACCTTGTCGCAAACCTTTGCTCTGTGTGTGTGTGTGTGTGTGTGTGTGTGTTGGAACTAATGTTAGTAATCGTCTTTGACTTAGTCATTAGCGGCTTGTTACATGTTATGTTTAGGTTACACTTGAGAGTATCATCATCATCTTCACATACTCTACTAGGTAGTGAGCCTTTTATTTTTAAACTAGGTGAAAAACGTAGCTCCAGTAAAGCAACAGATACTTAAGTAGCTATGGGTCATCATTCAGCAAAGACCCGTGTCAGCAGATATGTCCTATCCCTGCTAAATAGCCCACCACTACCACCATTCTCTTGTATCAACTGATAACTCTCATAACTCCCCGCTTATTTTTAACGCTGAGTGAAGTTTTTGTCATGGTCAGGTGATCTTGAAGTCTTCAGGTGTGATCCACAGTTATAAATAAGAGTACATGAAAGTATTCCATTATTATTAGACGGGTCATCGCAAGATTGGGACCCGTGCCAGGACTATGGTCTTGGCGAACATTATACATACACATACGTATTCCATTAATATCCACACAATGCTCAAAACAATACACGCTCTAACGTACAATTTGTCCACGTATATCACTAAGTATATCACGTATATCACTAAGTCGATACTGTCAACCACAATATATTATGTAATAAACTTCAAACTATCGGTATAGGTTCTGTAGACTGGTTTAAGTCCTACCTTAGCAACAGGAGACAAATAGTCAAAATCAACAAAACAGAATCAGAACCCCTGCCGATAACATGTGGAGTTCCCCAAGGTAGTATTCTGGGTCCCTTACTATTCTTATGTTATGTCAATGATATGCCTATCAGTGTCAAGTGCAAACTCCTACTGTATGCAGATGACAGTGCTCTGTTAGTGACAGGTAAAGACCCACAAGATATTGCTAATGTTTTAACACTGGAACTGGAGTCCTGTAGCAAATGGTTAGTAGACAACAAACTATCATTACACCTAGGGAAAACTGAAGCCATTCTCTTTGGAACGAAACATAAACTGAGAAGGGTAAATAATTTTAATGTTCAGTGTAATGGGGAGTCCATCACTTTGGTTTCATCAGTTAAATATCTGGGAATCCCCTTTGACCCATGCATGTCAGGAGAATTGATAGGGAACAGTGTAGTAAAGAAAGCGAATGCCAGGCTGAAGTTCCTGTATAGACAAGCACGGTGTCTACCTACTGAGGCTCGCAGGACCCTATGTCTAGCCCTTATACAATGCCATATGGATTACGCTTGCTCTTCTTGGTACTCTGCCTTGACAAAAAAACTGAAAGATAGACTGCAAATCACCCAGAACAAAATCGTAAGATTCATCCTGGGGCTGGGACCAAGAGAACATGTAGGCCAGGATGAATTACAGCAGTTGGATATGCTGAATGTTGAAGACAGAGTAAAACAACTGAAGCTAAATCATGTTTATAAAATTGCTCACGAACAGTGTCCAGAATATCTTGCTGTCAATTTTGTCAAGGTTGGGAACCAAAGCAATCATAGTACTAGGGGGAGAGAGCACAACTTTGTAGTACCCACAGTCAGTGGCCAGGCTTCAAACACCTTTTATTGTACAGCAATAAAGGAATGGAACAGACTACCCACAAATGTCAAGGCCAGTCATAGCTTGAACCAGTTCAAGAAGACTGCCAAAAAGTGTCTGATGAACGAAGCAACAGAAAGGGAGGGGAATGATTTTCTATTTTTTAGCTAAAATACGTGTAAATTTTACCTTATCCCTAGTAATGACCCTCGTATTGTAGATAGTCGTAATGACCCTCGGGTAGTAGTCTTAATGACCCTCGTATTGTAGATAGTCTTAATGACCCTCGTGTAGTAGATAGTCTTTTTAGTATGATAATAAGATGTTATCTTCATTATAGAATAATAAGAAAATATTTATAACCTTTATATTATAATAATAAGGTAAAAGGACCCCAATGGAAATAAGTCACGCTGTCTGACTTTTTTGGGTTATCCCAGGTTCTCTACACATATGCTGCTATGTATGATAATTCTATGTAACTGTATTGTGTATACCTGAATAAATTTACTTACTTACTTACTTACTTAATCATGCAAAGCGCATGCCCGCCTGCCCGCCCGCCCGCCCGCCCGCCCCCCGCCCGCCCGCTGCCTGCCTGCCTGTCTTCCTTCACCAAAGTTACTGTAGTATGTCTGGATGTTTTGTCTTCTCCAACAGCTAACAGTTTACTAATAAAAAAAAATACCTGCTATTGGCGTAATCAAGATTTATTACACTAACCTAAATAGAATCATCAACTCGCGAAGCTTTTCATTATCCTCTCCACTGGAGTCTTTTATTATCCTCTCCATTTAAGCAGTCTTATGGCACTGTAACACAACCATATTTTTACTCGCATAAATAAAAGAATTTTGCCACTTAACGTTTTTGCGTCGTGCCGTTGATCCTAACAGATTACCAAGCAAAAATTATTAACAATTTGGCCAAATTAGGTAATAATGCCCTAAAACCTTCCAAAAAAGTATTCCAATCGAGTCCTGACAACAGTAGACAGTAATACAATTTTCCTCTTGCCGGCGGCGGGAGTGATCCAAAAACTTGACCAGACGAGAGAACTGGCCAGACCACTCAGGTGAGAGAAAGGTGCCAATCATATAGTGTTAAGACCTCTAGTGCCTCCTGATCTGCTGTGTTGAGGGTGCTAGGGAAGATGAAGGGGAAGAGGGGTACGGAGAGGAAGAGGGGTACGGAGAGGAAGAGGGGTACGGAGAGGAAGAGGGGTAGAGGAGGAAGAGGGGGTAGGGGAGGAAGAGGGGGTAGGGAGGAAGAGGGGGTAGAGGATGAAGAGAGGGTAGGGGAGGAAGAGAGGGTAGGGGAGGGAAGAGAGGGTAGGGGAGGAAGAGGGGATAAGGAGAGGGAACAGGGGAGGAAGAGGGGATAAGGAAGAGGGGACAGGGAGAAAGAGGGGGTAGGGACGAAGAGGGGATAGTGGAGGAAGAAGGGATAGTGGAGGAAGAGGGGATAGTGGAGGAAGAGGGGATAGTGGAGGAAGAGGGGATAGTGAAGGAAGAGGGGATAGTGGAGGAAGAGGGGGTAGGGAGGAAGAGGAGGTAGGGAAGAAGACAGGATAGGGGAGAAAGAGCTGGTAAATGTGAAAAGAAAGAGAACGGGAAGTACAGAAAAGGGAAAAGAGAAAATTTAAGGAAGTTAAAGAAATGGGGGATGGAGGGGTGAAAGAGGGGGATAAATTTTATTACTTTATGGGGAAGCCAAAAACCTTTGGGGGATATCGTGCCGGGTTACAGTTCCGAATGGATGAGAGGTCTGCAACGCAACTTCTCAAGATTGGGGTTAATTATACAATGAATGGGGAAAAAAGACCCTGACTTCCTTCGAAACGAAAAAAGCAAATGCGACAGTAATTTTTGGGCAGGAGTAATGGGGAAAAATGTTTTTTAAAACGGAGATTTAGGTGGTGTTCAACAACACCAAACCTTTTTGGGTTCTCTCTCAATGAACATAAAGCGTTCCCGACTCATTTTGCTGTTTTCGTACCCCTTTTGTCTGTATAAAGGGCCCCAAAGGAGACACTTTTCCGTTATAGAATATTTCCTTTATAAGTTACAATAATGTGTAGGTGCAAAACCTTCAAAATTTTTATATTGCAGTATATGAAAAATTAAAAAAAATCTCCTTGTTTAAAATAAAAAAACTTCTTGCATTTGCAATTTTAGGGACGACCAGTTCTAGCCTCTTCTAAAAAGCTTATTTGAATGAAGGCATGAAGTTTTTTATTCGCTGATTCTCCATCACAGTCTCGGGTTTACCAAATCACAAAATCCTAAAAAAAAATCAAAAAAAGATATCCTGCATTATCAAAGTATTCCAGAGACACTATTTACAAAGAATTAAAAAACTTAATTTAAATAAATTTACCAAAATTTTCTTAACCCAATGCAATTTGCACGAGACACGTCAGGATAGCAAAAAATCTGTACCTTTCTGTAGAAAAAAATACTGTACAGTACTTATTTAAAAACTGCCCAAAAAGAGGGCCCCACCATAACTTAAGATTGAGAGGCTTCCCCGGGGAGCCAGCACGTCGTTTTTGGCATCTATTTTGCCTGCAAAACAATAAAAAAAAAAAGTTAAAAAAAAGTATGAAAAGCCACATCAACTGCAGAAAGCGCAGATCAAAGCCCTTTTTTCGGGAATGGTCACGTCATGTTTAAATTTTTTAAACACACCCAAAAAAACCCAATGCCAAAATATTGTAGAGAATTTTTAAGCCTATCTTTGTAGAAATATCCCCGTAGGAAGATGGTACCTGCATTACCGGACCAGCAGGCTACCATTATTTTCTGGTTCTATAAAATTTTAAAATATTAATATTAAAATGGGAAATACATGTTATGAAAACGGAATTTTTTATACTTAATAACGAGTCCACAATTGCCTTTTTTAAGAAAATGATTAAAATTTTTTTTTGAAAGAAAAAAAATTTCCCTCGCTCAAAAAATGGTACAAAGGTTTTTATATGTAGTTACACAGTGGGAAAACCGCAGGGGCCTGTGTTTTCTCATGATAGTTACAAAGTGGCAACACCGCAGGTGCGCTCACGTTCTTTGATAGTTACACAGTGGGAAACCCCCCCACTGTCCCGTTACTTGTTCATGGATAGTTAAAAAGTGGGAACAAAATGATATGTTTCCCTGTTACTTCCATCCACAGGGTGGTGCTCAAAAGGTGTTGGGAAAGTTTCAGTCTGAGCTGCGACTTCGGGAGTGTCACCCTTTAGCTGGCAGATTTAGTGGACAGTGGGATTGGGCAAAAATTTCAAAAGGCCCCTGGGGAGGACAAATTTAAAGGTCATCTTCCCGCAGAGTGCGTTTACTATCCTTGGTAATAAACCCCTTCCCGGATAAATTATTTCCCCGCACAAAAAATGGAAATTTTATGGCGGGATCTCCATTCGAAAAGTGAAGGCAGAGAAATTTTTTGCGGGGACTGTGTTAAAATCTATAGTCACCAGTAAAGGGAGACAAGTCGTGTGGGGGGAGGGAAGGGGGAGGGTGTGGGGAAGGGCCTTAAAAAAAACTTGCACGGGAAGCCTTACGTATGTTTCCCAGTGCCATTGCTTTTGGAGTTCCAAAAAGGGAAAAGAAAACATCATTGGGGAAAGGGTTTCCAAAGGTGGGTGCGGGCCAGTTATGGAAAGCTATTCCACCTTTTTTCCCCAGAACACCATATGCAGACGAGTCCTGACATTCCCCTTTTCCAAGGGAAAACCAGCGCTCTGCTACTCAATCACCCCTGAGAGGCATAACAGGGGAAATAATCTAAATTTGCACCGGGAAAAAGCTGTGCGCTCAGGACCAGTGGGTAATGTGGGCAGTAGAAAGGATGAAGGGGGGGGTTGGCCCCTGGGGAAGTTGATATCCTTTGGGGGTGAAATTTGACTCCAAACTAACCATGAAGAACCATGTTGTGAATCTTGCAAACAAGGCAGCCAGGAAGCTTACAGCACTTCGCCGTATCTCGCATCTGCTTGACAGTAGGTGTTGCAAGATCCTGTACGAGGCGCAAGTACGCTCACACCTTGAGTATGCTCCACTTTCTTGGTTTGCCTGCCCCCCCTCTCATCTGCGACTGCTTGACAGAGTGGAGAGCAGAGCAAGACGTCTCATCTCTCGCCTGGACCCATCCTGGATAGATCTATCATTTCAGCAGAGCCTTCAACACAGGAGGGATGTGGGTGGCCTTACTGTTATGTACAAGGCCAATATTGTCAAAATACCACACTTGGACCCACTTCGAGGACAGCGTGAAACAAGCTTTTATGCCACAAGACGGGCAGAAAGCAGCAACTTCACTCTGGCTGTACCCTTCTCCAGAACATCACTCCATCTGAGATCATACATACCCAGGATGACTCGAGTATGGAACACATTCGTACAGCATAATGATGTCAAGGAGATAAAGTCAGTTGATCAAATGAAAATGCTGGCCCACAGATGGCTCCAACTTCATCCTGTTCCCTACTTGTATGTCTCATAACAATAAAAATGCTTTCAAATGAGCTGATGTAGGTAACAGCTCTTAGCTTGCCAATAAAGTTAGGAATCCTTAACCTGTAAATAGCTTGTCAATAAAGCTAGGGATACCTTTAAACCCTTGTCAAACCAGGAAAAAGAGAGAGAGAAAAAAAGAAGAGAGAGAGAGAGAGAGAGATTGATGTAGCTCTAAGCTACATCAATCACCAGCTAAGAGCTATATCAGCTTGGGGAAATAGATGGCAAGTAATATTTGCACCTGAGAAAACGCAAATGATGATCTCTAGGCACCATGATGGTAATGCTGGTGCAGTAGTAAGGATGAATGGGAGGGTGTTGGCACCTGGAGAAGTTGATATCCTTGGGGTGAAATTTGACTCCAAACTAACCATGAAGAACCATGTTGTAAATCTTGCAAACAAGGCAGCCAGGAAGCTTACAACACTTCACTGTATCTCGCATCTGCTTGACAGTAGAGGTTGCAAGATTCTGTACAAGGCACAAGTACGCTCACACCTTGAGTATGCTCCACTTTCTTGGTTTGCCTGCCTCCCCTCTCATCTGCGACTGCTTGACAGAGTAGAGAACAGAGCAAGACGTCTCATCTCTCACCTCTACCCATCCTGGATAGATCTGTCATTTCAGCAGAGCCTTCAATACAGGAGGGATGTGGGTGGCCTTATTGTTATGTACAAGGCCAATATTGTCCAAGTACCACACTTGGATCCACTTCAAGGACAGCGTGAAACAAGCTTCTATGCCACAAGATGGGCAGAAAGGAGCAACTTCACTCTGGCTGTACCCTTCTCCAGAACATCACTCCATCTGAGATCATATATACCCAGGATGACTCGAGTATGGAATACATTCATACAGCATAATGATGTCAACGAGACAAAGTCAGTTGATCAAATGAAAATGCTGGCCCACAGATGGCTCCAACTTTATCCTGTTCCCTACTTGTATGTCTCATAACAATAAAAAGCCTTTCAAATGAGCTGATGTAGGTAACAGCTGTTAGCTTGCCAATAAAGCTAGGAATCCTTAACCTGTAAATAGCTTGTCAATAAAGCTAGGCATCCTTAACCTTGTCAAACCCTGTGTAAGAGAGGAGAGAGAGAGAGAGAGAGAGAGAGAGAAGAGAGAGAGAGAGAGAAGAGAGAGAGAGAGAGGAGAGGAGAGGAGAGAGAGGAGAGAGAGGAGGAGAGGAGAGAGAGGAGAGAGAGGAGAGAGAGGAGAGAGAGGAGAGAGGAGGAGAGAGAGGAGAGAGAGAGAGAAGAGAGGAGAGAGAGGAGAGGAGAGAGAGAGGAGAGGAGAGAGAGGAAGAGAGGAGAGAGAAAGAGAGGAGAGAGAAAGAGAGGAGAGAGAAAGAGAGGAGAGAGAAAGAGAGGAGAGAGAAAGAGAGGAGAGAGAAAGAGGAGGAGAGAGAAAGGAGAGAAAGGAGAGAGAAGGAGAGAGAAGGAGAGAGAAGGAGAGGGAAGGAGAGGGAAGGAGAGGGAAGGAGAGGGAAGGAGAGGGAAGGAGAGGGAAGGAGAGGGAAGGAGAGGGAAGGAGAGGGAAGGAGAGAGGGAGAGAAAGCAGCAACTTCACTCTGGCTGTACCCTTCTCCAGAACATCGCTTCATCTGGGATCATTTATTCCCAGGATGACTCGAGTATGGAACACATTCGTACAGCATTATGATGTCAACGAGATAAAGTCAGTTGATCAGATGAAAATGCTTGCCCACAGATGGCTCCAACTTCATCCTGTTCCCTACTTGTATGTTTCATAACAATAAAAATGCTTTCAAATGAGCTGATGTAGGTAACAGCTCTTAGCTTGTCAATAAAGTTAGGAATCCTTAACCTGTAAATAGCTTGTCAATAAAGCTTGGTATCCTTAACCTAACCTTGTCAAACCCTGTGTAAAAACAAAGGGGGAGGGGGGAAGAGAGAGAGAGAGAGAGAGGGGCAGAGGGGGAGAGAGGGGCACCATGATGGTAATGCTGGTGCAGTAATGGGTATGAATGGGAGGGTGTTGGTACCTGGGGAAGAATTTGATATCCTTTGGGTGAATATGACTCCAAACTGACCATGAAGAACCACGTTGTAAATCTTGCAAACAAGGCAGCCAGAAACTTGCAGCACTTCACCGTATCTCGGATTTGCTTGACAGTAGGGGTTGCAAGATTCTGTATGAGGCACAAGTATGCTCACACCTTGAATATGATCCACTTTCTTGGTTGGCCTGACCCCCTCTCATCTGCAACTGCTTGACAGAATAGAGAACAGAGCAAGATCCAAGAGCCTTCAACACACGGGGGGATGTGGGTGGCCTTACTTTTATGTACAAGGCCATCACTCTCAAAGTACCACACTTGGATCCACTTCAAGGACAGAGAGAAGCAAGCTTCTATACTACAAGATGGGCATAAAGCAGCAACTTCACTCTGGCTGTACCCTTCTCCAGACAAGAGAGTAACAAGAGACAACAGAACAGCAAGGTTGAGAAACAGATAGGAGACAAGAGAGACTGACTAACAAGTTATTCTACCATAATAAGCACAAATGTGAAACACAGCACCGCACAATTTTTAAGTCTTATACGTATTAACATTAGTGGTCTAACTATAGGATGCTAGACACAGTTCTTGGGATATTTTGAAGACAAGTTGCAAAGATTGGAAGAGGAATTTTGGAGGGAAATTAGTTAAGAAATTAACATGAACATGGGAAATAGCAAGATGATGAGAATAACCTAAAAAAAAAAAAAAAAAAAGGCAATGGAAGATAGGATATCAAATTGGAGGGAGTATGGAGGAAGTGGTTGTGTTCAGATAACTGGGGATGAACGTGTTGGTAGTTGGGTCCATGAGATATGAGGTGCACCATATAACTGACAAGAGGAAAAAAAAAGTAGATGGGACATTGAGGCATTTGTGGAGACAAAGCACTTTATCCTTGGAGGGAAAAAGGTGGTAACGTACAAGAGCACAGTGGTACCAACACTGCTGAATGGGTGTGAAGCATGGGTTTTGAATGAAGCAGAGGGGAGGTGGCCGGAGGCAGCGAAGATGCCATGACTGAGTGTGGGGTTACCAAAAATTATTATTCAGAGGGATCAGGAGGGGCTCTGGAGGTGCTTGAGGCATTTAGAGAGGATGGAACAAAACAGGATGACTAGGAGGATGTATAAATTTTGAGTGGAGGGAAGGAGGGGAAGGGGTTATCTAAGGAAGAATAAGAGGGAAGTGGTAAAGGAAGTTTTGAGTGCTTGTGACTTGTGCTTAAAGACTTTAGACGTGCAAGCGAAAATGGTTCCAGGGCTCAAAGGTTTTCTAATAATTATATCTGAGTTTTTGGTCATTTTATTGGTATCATTTACCAAGGTTTATATCACATGCTAAGAGTTTGGACATCCAACAGGCTTGTGTGAGCATGTTAGATAATGAGTGGAATCAAATAGTTTTCATGACTTCACATATTATCGGAGTTTGAACAAAGTAACATTTATGGAGAGATTCAGGGAAACAGTGCCTGCACTCTGAAGGAGGAGTGAGGATGTTGTGGTTCGGAGAGTTATCTGAATTGTGATGTCAGCACACTTCTTGGAAGACAGTGATTGTAAGACTGATGAGAACATTTCCTCTTTTCAGGTTACCCTATCTAGGCAAATTAAAAAATAAATAGGCTTGGCACTCAGTAAATTAGTACAAACACTCGAAAAGTGATGAAAATTGAGCTTTTATCTGACAAAAATAAAGGAAAAAATCCATTTCCAACAAACAAAAGCACTGTTTCTATAGCATTATAAAATGCAATAAAGACACCTACAGTAATACTTATTATCTAAAACTTCATGCAATGCTCTGAAGTCCACTAATATTACTTAAAATGTTAATTAAAAATACACACTGCACCATTATTTTCCTTATTAATTAACATATTAAAGTGTTTACAATCACTACTATCTCTGAAACAACCTATTTCCTCACTTACTAATTAACTGTTAATACTTAACTACCTATGATTTCTTGCTATTCCATGCATCTTCCCTGTATAACCTTAAAAATCCAATTCATCTATGAGGTTTGTACTTTTCCTAACTACTGGGTAACAGCCCACCATGTAAAGTTATGATGCCTGCTGTAGACAAACTTTTATCACTGAAACACATGTTAACAGATTGTTGAAGTCTGGGCTTTTTTGGGAACAAAATTGTGCATCAATAACAAATAGGGACATGCAGCTTCAAGAGTGGCCTCATCTGCCTTTGGGTCGAACTCTGCACTTTATTCAATGAAGCACAAAAATGGCATATTGGATGGATAATAATGTTAGAAGACAGCATTTGTTCTCTGTTTCAAGGCTGTTCCACTTCTGGAGCAACCATGAGGAATTGAACAAAACATTGTCCTCTTCTAGAAAACATTATCATCAATCACAGATGCCATCATCTGAGAGTCTATGACCGCAGTGCAAGGTTCAACCCAAAGGCAGATGAGCCCCACTTACAACTGGTGTACAGAAGTCCAGACTTCAACCATTTGTTGCCACGTTTCATTGATCAAAAAGTTTGTCCAGTAGTGGTTATAACTTTCTGCATAGACTGTACTTGCCTCCTTTGAGTAATGTATGCACAGGGGACAGGTTATTAAAAAAGCACTGGGTTCATCTGTATAAATTAAATATGTGTAACATTCTGAAGTTTTATTAGAGCACATTTTGTTCACCACAAGTTATTTTAATCCAATTAATTAAAAAAGCTGCAAGTGGATTCCTTGCTTTTCAGGAAGGATATTCTTTCTTTTGTCACATCACTTGGCACCTTCCTAATCCAGTTATACATACCATGAAACTTGCAATCAATCACCCTATATACCTGTGACCAGTAAAGAGGGTTCCTCAATCACTGTCCCAGCCTGAGGCCAGACTTCTTCGTTTAGTGCTTTATCAACCAGACTGTTAGTGCTGGTAGCCCACAGACCTACACAGATACCCAAGTCTAGCTGATCTGGTTGATTTTGGCATCCAGTTTCCTAACCTAAAATTACACATCTATCAAAGATTTCTGTTCATTCCAATATCCATAGGTCTTTCTCCTTGTAAACCTAAGAATTAATTTACGTTAAAACAATGTGTTTGCCAATAAACTCTTCTTCCCAAAATATTTTAACATCTCTATCTGTATTTACATAGTACAGTCAATTATAGCATGATTCGATTAAAATATTTTTACTGAAGGCCATTTTGCTGATAGCTTTGATTATTGTTTTTTTTGGAGCCTTGTCTCTGTTTATGTATGAACCCTAAATAGAAAAGGGGCTTCATTAAAAATGTGCTCATTTTTTCACGATGCAAGCAATATTAGATATATACATAACCAAAAACATTGAAATATTTCAGACATGCAAATGTTCTATTATCCACAGCTTCAAAATTCATGTCACTCCAGAAACCTAACTCTCACAAATTGCAAGCCTCAACAGAAAATTCTAATTTTCCTTACAATACCTATGACTGGATCCAGTACTGGAAGTTTAACATCAACCATTTTCTCATTTCCCACTCCAATATTCTTGGTCATAGTGTGTGCTTCAGCATAATATTTGTTGGCTTTAAACGATATTTATTTAATAGAGTATGTATCTTTGTCCTATATTATTGTAAACAAAATAGTCTATATCTGTACTTCTTTTATTAGTTTATCACCAAGTATATACTATAAGAATTAATTCAACATTGAATTTCTAACCTCTTACTTATTATCGTTATTACTTGAAGCGTAAGTAATGTAGATGTAAACAGGTATAATTGCCATTAGTATTTAGAGAAAACATGGATCTCTTCTCAAATTATGACAACCATTTAAGCTTTAACAAAAGTTACGAAAACTTTAGCTCATCAGACATGAATAGTGAGAGTGCCAGACTCAATTGAACGCCAAGTTTTTATGCACATGCTAAAATAATTAAATTTTGTATCTTATTGCAAGAGAATAAAAAGGTACACTCACTTGAATCACTAGAAGTTTCATTCCGGTCAGCCACTAAGTAAACAGAAAACAAAATTAAGGTAAAGCTTCCTCATTACAAGTGACAAACACACACACACACACACACACACACACACAATAAACAACTTGTATAATACTGTACTGTATCCAGACTAAGCATTTCTTTCAATACTTATCAGAAGTCAGCTAAATACATTTTTGTAACACATATAAGCAACCATTGATATTAGATCCACACATCATGCTAGAATTTTTTCAAGTGTCATACAGTACATACTGTCTTGTATCAGAATTCTGAAGGTTTTGAGCGAAATGCAAATGTCAAGAAGAATTCTGCAAACTTGCCAAAATAAGACAATAAAACCATTCTCCTATAAACAACAATGGTTTGTTTCTACAGTTTTATGATATACAATAAAAACATTATCTACTATCTATTATCTTAAACTTCATGCAATGTTCCAGCTGAATAATGTTAACCTTTGAAAATCCAGTTACTATCTGAAACAGTAACAAGTCTTAACCCTTAAACTGTCCAAACATAGATCTACGTTTGCACCGCTAGCACTCCAAACGTAGATCTACGTTTTATTTTACCTGCTTCCAAATTTGGCATGATTGGGCTGAGATGCCTGGAAAGTATAGAATGGGTTTTGACACTCAGTGTGTGCAGTATTAAAAAAATCCTGGACCACTTAGTACCTTATGGGAGCACCAGTAAAACTGAGTGCCATATACAGCAAACAGTGTGGCAAACACCAAGGATTCATTGATGTCATGTCATATTAACACTCCCTTTGTAAGAGGAAAGTTATGGATGTGGCCACAAGTGATCAAGGAAATATCAAAAACCTCTATAGTAACCCATGTGTAACATCCTTTCATTTTTTATACCACTGGCTGTCTGTCTGTATCTGTCTATATGTCTGTATCTGTGTCTATCTATATCTCTGTCACATGTACACATAAGTACAATTATACATAGTGTAAATTACCTAGGATAACCCAAAAATTCCAGGCAAAGTGCTATACAGTGCTTGTAGATAGGAGACATAATATCCAAAACTGGCAACTCAGTGGCAAGTGATATGCATTTTCACTTCATCAGGAATCAGATGTGACTACTGCATCGTGTGTAATACCTGTTGGTTTACGAGCTGCTCTCTAAAACTGAGAGACAAGCAGACAAAGACACACATACATTCAGATAGAAAGACCGAGACACCCAGGCAGACAGAACGACACACACACACAGGCAGACAGAAAGACCGAGACACACAGGCAGACAGAAAGATCGAAACACACAGGCAGACAGACACATGCAGATAGACAGAAAGACACACACACACAGGTAGACATAAAGACAGACACACAGAGGCAGACAGAAAGACAGACACACAGAGGCAGATTGAAAGAGAGAGAAGCAGACAGAAAGATAAGCAGAGATAGACAGACATACATACATGTTTGTGGGTAACAGTGTAAACAAATAAAGCCAGGGTTCCCTGCAGCAGGGCACTATCATTTTGTCATTCCACTGCTTACCCTGTCAGCAGTTTAGCAACACTTGTCATATACACCATGCTTCAAGAAGATTCATATATACTCCTGCATGTCTAAAACATTACTGAGACCTATAAATATTTTGTATATATTTCTAGACAATAGTAAATAACCAAGGCATGTAAAAATGTACACCTGCTTGTGTGATTGTGA
The DNA here is from genome assembly GCF_026875155.1 of Cherax quadricarinatus. Taxonomy (NCBI): domain Eukaryota; kingdom Metazoa; phylum Arthropoda; class Malacostraca; order Decapoda; family Parastacidae; genus Cherax; species Cherax quadricarinatus. The sequence goes on along the minus strand of NC_069437.1, from coordinate 3,781,248 downwards.
CTATTTGAGTACTATTTCAGCACCTAATATTAGTGTCAGAACAAAGACTGGCTATGAAATCACACGAACTATTATAAATTGTAATTAAAAGAACATAAAAATTATATAAATTAAAATAAAAAGAGAAAAAAAGTTATATCAACAACACTTCCGCATGCGGCAGGATTCCATGATGCTGTCAGGTGAGCATCCAGCACAAACTTTGCCATCCTATATCTCGGTAAGAGATATTTTTTTTTTTTGGTCTTATAACTTTATTTAACTCCTTGACTGTCGCAACCCCAAATGCTGAGGTGTCTCCTGGTGTTGCAAAATTTCTGGGAAAAAAAAAAATCCTCATTAGATAGAGAATCTTTTCCCAATTGTAATGACACCAAAAGAACGAAATTTGATGGAAAACTGATGGAATTACACTCTCGCGAAGTTAGTGACCTCGGCGATATTTACGAATTGGCGATTTTGCCCACTTTGAGCCCTATTTTCGGCTAATTCCATTATTCCAGTTGACCAAACTCATAGCTATTCCTTTAGAACTCCATTTTTTTCTATTGATTGAGTACAAGAAACTGCCCATTTACTGATTTCAACTATCCAATAACATGGTCAGAAATTTGCAATTTGGCCAATTTCACGAAAATTAAAAAAAATATGACAGTTTCAAAATAGGGTTCAGAATGAACAATGCAGACATTCCTGGCTCTAAAATAACATTTTCTTTGTTCATCAGTCACGTCTCCAGGCCCCTCTGATATTACTCTTGCTTTCTATTTTGAATTTTTATTCAAACAAAAAATAGAAGATTTACTGTTATGCAGGCTACTGCAATATTGCAATAATTGTATATATATATTGTCAACCCATTCATGACTGCATGTCAGAATGGCTACTTGGACATTTATTGGAGAATGACATCATTTGTTAGCTTTTGAACATCGGCAAAAATCAAACATTTCCCCTACTTTGAGTTCCATTTCAAGGTTCTTTTCATAGTAAAACCAATCAAAATCACCTCTATTTCTATAATATGTTTACCATTCTATCAAATGAGACCAAGAGAATGAGAATACAACCATAAATACTATACGAAAATAGACTACAAATTCGGCATTTTAATTAAAAAAAAAAAAGTCGGAGTTTTTTTTCTCATTATGCACTGCGTGCTACAGGATTTTTTTATATGGTGCACACTGACCACACAGACCCATTCTCTCACATGTGGGCCTACCAGCTTTCTCCTCCTTGATTTGAAGCAGCTAGAATTTATGAATATACACCTACCATCCGACTTACGACCTGCTCGACTTACGACCACTCGACTTACGACCGTGTTTTTTATGCCAAATTTCTGGGAAATAAACAAACTATTTGTGTTGTACAGTGTTTATCCTAAACCTTACAGTATAAAATACAGTACTAACAACATAAAAAGGAAAGTAAAACATGAAATACCAAAATAAAACAATAAAATAAAGTCATTACAAAAATGTTTTGTTGATATTCAGTAGTAAAGTTCGACTTATGACCATTTCGACTTACGACCGGTTTCTCGGAACCGAACTCAGTCGTAAGTTGGATGGTAGGTGTACATGTATATACATCAAAAACGGTGGCTCGTAAGACGTATATATACAATCGAACAGTCAAAGGGTTAAAAAAAAAGATTTTTTTATTTTCCAAAATATTCGGAACGCTTGCAGTGAAAACATAGATCTACGTTTGGACAGTTTTAGAGTTAATGATCAAGTTAGTCAATGATGATGTGTTATGTGGATACCAGCAGATTTCTGGCTTATGTGCAAGGATTAATATTTTAATGCATGAAATGATAATTTTCCAACAAATATTTAATGATAATCTGAAATGCTGTGGACTATCATGTGTGTTTAGCTTGCATTTTCAAGGGATTTGATCGATCTCATGTTAAAGAGGTTAGATACCTTGTGCTATGGGGAATAACATGGCTTGATAATATGAATGGTGATGTCTTCACTGCACTTATTTTTCTAGTACAGTAGGGCCTTGCTTTGCAGCGTTTCACCTTACGGCATTCCACTAATATGGACATTTCAAATTATGACCAAAACTTGCCATACGGCTCCCCCCACCTGACTTTCTAACATGGTCACCATGCCCCACACGGTTTATTTACATTCTCCCTGAGTACCGCATCTCTCCATAATGTCTGGAAACATTCCAAAATTTCATGTGTTTTAAAGTCATTTCATGTTTTATATATACGTACTCTGATAATTATACTTGTGTACAGTGGACTCCCAGATTACGACGCCATCGGATTACGTAAAATTCGGATTAAGTAATGTTTCTGCATCAAAATATTGGCTCGGTTAATGACAAAGAACTCGGTTAAAGTCATTCATCTGAAACGTGTCCGCGCAACGTGAGCGGCCCGGACACTCCATGTACAGTCAGTGTGCCACTGTTTACAAGCCAGTGAGGACGATTCCACATGTACATGTAATACATTTTATATTATTCCATTGTTTTTTAAGTGCTTGTAACTGCTAAATAAGCCACCATGGGCCCAAAGAAAGCTTCTAGTGCCAGCCTTTTGGTAAAGAGGGTGAGAAAAAACTATAGAATTCAAGAAAAAGTTTGTAGAAAGATACGAAAGTGGTGGTGGCAGAGGGTGGTAGTGGGGGTGGTAGTGATGGTGGTAGAGGGTGGCAGTATGGCCAACAGGTCTGCTGCAGTGTTCCTGCTTTCTTATGTACACCAGCCAGGGTACTTCCCCACATACCAGCCAGGGTACTTCCCCCACACACCAGCCAGGGTACTTCCCCCACCATACCAGCCAGGGTACTTCCCCCACAAACCAGCCAGGGTGAACATCAAAGTGGTATAAAATACCGACAGGTTGTTAGGTAAGACATGCAACAGTTAGGCATCTTTATTTCAAAACATTTCGCCTACACAGTTGGCTTCTTCAGTCGAGTACAGAAAAGTTGATAGAAGCAGAAAAGACGTGAAGACGATGTAATCAGTCCATCACCTTGAAGTTTTGAGGTGGTCAGTCCCTCAGTCTGGAGAAGAGTATTGTTCCATATTGTTTCAAACAATGGAACAATACTCTTCTCCAGACTGAGGGACTGACCACCTCAAAACTTCAAGGGTGATGAACTGATTACATCGTCTTCACGTCTCTTCTGCTTCTATCAACTTTTCTGTACTCGACTGAAGAAGCCTACTGTGTAGGCGAAACGTTTCTAAATAAAGATACCTAACTGTTGCATGTGTCTTACCTAACAACCAGCCAGGGTACTTCCCCCACATACAAGCCAGGGTACTTCCCCACATACCAGCCAGGTACTTCCCCATGTACCAGCCAGGGTACTTCCCCACACACCAGCCAGGGTACTTTCCCCACATACCAGCCAGAGTACTTCCCACATACCAGACAGGATACTTCCCCCA